>JAMKPZ010001248.1:0-71758 GCA_024699675.1 Amphibolis antarctica
AGAGCGACAGATCGATCGAGTCGTACTTTTTTCTTCTTTTTTATCAATTAGGTGGTGTGTTTCTTGTCACAGTAATGCGTCAATGGAGAAGCAGCCCATTGGATTGAGCTGGGACTAAGTACTTTTCCGGCCATCAATATGTATAATGGTCGTCGTTGATGTTCTGCATGTCAGCATATATTACATGAATCGGTACGGTGGTGATCGATTAGGTTCCTTTTCTTTTGCGTGTCGAGTTGGATTCTGTAAGGTTTACCCTCCAAACGGTTGATCAAAGCCGCGCTCATACAGATCAGGACCACCTGCACTGAAAACTGAGCCAGATATAAATAAACACATCAGGGCCAACTGCTGGCCTGGCCGCTAGAAATTAATTAAATTAAACAACCCATCACAGCAGTGACCACCTTCAGATTGAGAGACGGCATGTACACACGAAGAGCCAGGACCACCTTCAGATTGAGAGACGACATGTACACACGAAGAGCCAGGACCACCTTCAGATTGAGAGACGACATGTACACACGAAGAGCCAGGACCACCTTCAGATTGAGAGACGACATGTACACACGAAGAGCCAGGACCACCTTCAAATCATTGAAATAATAAATATATAAAAAACGTACGCGCGATAAAATCTTAACTGCAGGAAGAAAAACAAATTAGAATCCAGATGCTGAAAAATGTGGTACGTTGCATGAATTTAGGTTAACTGAATGGTAAATAAATTAATCATACGTTTTCGCGAAACAACCATTCTAAGAAAATGTTGTAAGAAAATATGTAAATGATTGGTGGTTATCGTTGAATGAATGTTTTTAAGAAAAATATTGGGTTGTTTTTTTTATTACAAGAAAACATGTACATGACCAGCCCTCTTCTTAATTCCGTGTCTTGGCTTCTTTTGTTGTGTGCTTCAGATTGGAAGAAGATATGAGCGAGAGAGAGACCGTAGACTTCATGAGCGTGGAGGACTTCTCACGGCAGCCATTGCTCCGGCCGGTCACGACGAGGGAGAAGAACGCCGGTGACTGTATCCGCCTCTTCGGCATCGAGGTCCCGCACGAATTAGCTGACCACTCTCCGTTTTCCTCTTCCAAGGACAACAAAGGACGCAGTACCGGCGACAAGAGCAGCAGCGGCAGCAAGGTGAATAATGGCATCATGACTAGGAGCACCACGGCGGCCGCCACCGGGGGCAACCGGAGATTCGAGTGCCACTACTGCTACCGCAACTTCCCGACGTCCCAAGCACTCGGGGGGCACCAGAATGCACACAAGCAGGAGCGGCAGCACGCGAAGAGAGCGCGCCTGGAGCAGGCTTTCGCCAAAGCCCATCACCACCCAACGACCGCCGGCGGCCATTTGCACGGCCCCCTCAACCACCACGGTGTTGGTCCGCTGTCAACGTCGCCAAGCTTCCGCATCCACCATGCCTACGACCCCCCGCCCCCGACTTCCCACTACCTTTCGTGGAGCGGTGACGCCGGCAGACACTTCCAGCTGCCACCGCTGTACTGCGGTTCTGTCTCTCATCGGCCGACAAACCGCAGCCCACTGCCGGGATTATCAAGGGAGAGCCAAGTCCCGGCGCACAGGGACGGCTACTCCATGACTTCACTGCTGTTTGGAGGAGGCGGCAGGGGCATCGGCGGTGGTGCTGCCAATGGTATCCCTAGTCTTACATCGTCGTCATCTTCTTGTTTCTTACCGGTACCATCGTCGCAGAGCAGCCGGATGATGTACGAAGATCACAAGGCGACGGGGAACCTGGATTTGAATTTGTAACACGGATGATGGATCGCAAATCCCATTACAACAATCACGTACGTCACCGATCAATCTGGCTTCACTGTAAACAACAAATATGGATGTGAAATTTTAAATTTGCATATATATATATATGTACTTAGTGAGCAATAAAAATGGCGACACCAAGAACATATATATATGCATATTGAACAAAGACTCAATCCTTGCAAATTGACTCAAACAGTACTTCCGTTTGTAAAATATAAATTTTTTATTATGTCAATTGATTTTAAAATAAAATTTTACACATATTTATCGTTTTGTTGTGCATTATAACGTCATTAACCTGATAATAACGAACCACTATACCAACATCAAATGATTGTCACTATACCAGTATTATACACAGATAAATTGTTATCAGCAGAAAAAGTCATTATTATATCTTAAATACATCCATCACAACAGATAACGTCATTATATCGTATTATATCTCAAACACAGAAGATAACGTTATTATGACAAAAAATGTTAGAATGGCGATGATTACTATTTGCCATTATAAGTATATATCTTATAATAATGAATGTAATTATTCATTCATAATAATTTGGTAGAATTTTTGCTATTTAAAGTTAATGATGCATAATATTTTTATTAAATAATATATACAAATAATAATTATAGTAATTTCTTTTATTATAACACCTAAATGTAAAATAACAGAATAATCATACTTTTAACAATTTTATAACTTTATTTCTTAACATCAATTATTTAACAAAAATTAAAATAAATAAAATCAAGAATTGTGCCATGAGTACGTTGGAAAGCATGAACTCCCACATCACCTAATCTAATAACTGATATAATGTTAGTCTAATTCCAAACATAGACTAAGTTATAATAACAGATATAACTATTCATTCATGACTATATCTATATTGTATGAAAAAATAATAAGTCCTGTATAGATAATAAATAACAACTTTTTTTTAACTTCCATTTTACATCGAGGATAGATCGAGATAGAACCCTAATAATACCAATCTGGCAAGTTTGGATAAGAAACATAAGACGTCCAGATCATTCTTACAGCGATTGGTTGGTAATCAGGGTTGTTCAATTACCAACTCGCCCCTTTCAATTTTCCTTCAAGCAACTGCTTCTTAAATTTAAAAATGCCACCAATTCCTTTTCATTTTTTCATTTTAAAAGCACTAACAAGCATCACAAAATCGGAGCTTGATTGTCTTTAAGATCAAAAAATATAAATCCTGAAGGTTAATGTGGTTTGAGCATAACATAATTGTTCTTATGTAATTTAAATCTTCAATAAATACAATTTAGTGTAATTTAAATTCTCGCTTGATGTAATTATTATAAAGTTTAAATAAACACAAATATTGTTGTCAACTACCCTTTTTGTGATAAAAAACAAATCATATACATAAAACAAGTACGATATAAAAACACTAGTGCGAGATAAGAGCACAGAATGACAGAGCACGACGTGATACACAAGACGACATGGTGCAAAAACAACGTTGTTGTAGACAGTGGTGAGCCAACCTCTAGGTCGAGCATACACTGGATCACCCAACACCCAACATCCTAAGCTTAAAATAAAGAAATTCTCGCAATCTTACCAACGTAGTTTATTTGCATGCCGAACTTCCAACCTATAAAAAAAAAAGAGAAGCTGCTTTGTGGGTTTGACAACAATCACCTTTCTTTAGATTCAGGGGTACATACGCCGGGAAAGCAGCGTGCAAGATGTGCTCCACGAAGCAATGCAACGTGGGAATCTCCGAAAGTGAAGATTATGATTAACACGCTCGTCAGGTGAAAGGGTAGAAATTGGAGAAGAGCAGACTGCCCAGAAGAGCGTAAGCTAAAAAGTAAGCCCAGATCAAATAACCGAACCTCCTGTCCGAGCAGCGCATTACATATGAAGCAAACCAATAAATGGGAGGGCTAGCAGACAAGAAGCGGGACGCAACCTGAGGGGAAAAAAAAGTAGGTTGCCGGTATGTCATAAAATGAATTCATGGAAAATGAATCTTAAATTAATAATGCTCAAGACCAACTTCATGTTGATCAAATTTTATGTTTACCACACGAAAATACAAAGTAGGGAGAAACACCAAACTAGCAAACAGTCTTGGGAATATTTGTCACATCTAAATGGAGATACATTGTAGTAATCTATCCACTCTTTTAGATCAGCTAAAATGTATTATATTTGTTGATACTGATTCACTCATAAATGCCGAGTCCAGACTGATCATTTAGAACGTTAAGAAAAAGGCAATAATCACTTTGTGGCATTCATCAATTTCCTTTCAAATATTGGTAATCTAAAGGATTTCATTCATCATCGAATATGCTATTAAGCATTTTCTCTTTTTCAAGGAAAAATATCTCACATAGAAAGCTATCTCTCGCAATAAAACTAACATTTCAACAACATGCATTCTACGAAACCCTTCCACACATGATGCACAAAGATTCAATCACAACATAGATTAAACAGTAACAGTCAATAGAATAGATAACACCGCAACTGACCTGTACGTGCATAACAAAAAATGCCGTGAATGTTAGAAAGGTCAGGTGATAAATAAAAGGGAGCAGCGAGATGGAGAAGTATCCTTCCTTCACTTGAGAGAGAGAATCTTGGTCGTTGGACCGAGAAGCCAGAGCATCTTCAAAGGTGGTTTCTTTGTTCTCCTTTTTGTACAGTCTTTGTGTGAGCTTTCCTGCTGATAATATAGACAAGTTTCCAATTAAAAAAATGTATTCCAATAAATATGAAACATTTTCTCTTAGTGAAATATGGAACATTAAAGTTAGTTGAATAATATTATCCATCGGCAAAAACCATTTTCGTTATAAACAGAGATTTTCCTTACATAGGCTTTTCACCAGAAGCTACACAAAATTTGGTTGTGCTTTCAAAAGAAAGGTACATCTTCCGTTACTTTTATAATCAATCTTAATTATTTTCCATAAACCACTTTTTCTTAAAAACATATTTACCTGCAGTAGCATTTGCGAAAAAAATGCTATAATTCAAAAGTTGATTCATGACAAATTAATCGATAGATATCCATATTACATTAAAATGCAAATCCAACAAAAAATTTGAGTTTATCATTATGATTCCTTCTTTTCAAAAAAATTCCAGGGCAATTGCGGAAAGCATGAATGTGAACGTGGTTTGCTAGTAACTACATATTCTTTCTTTTCAAGAAATTCCATGCACTTCTTCCAATGTGAATATTGAAGATTTAATATGGCAGTCAAATTCTATTCATTCTGAACACCAAATCTAGTAATCTACTGCAGCATGCAGAACCTAGACAAAAGGAGACCTTGACTCAGGTCAGATCACTCAACAATGAAAACCTTGGAACCATTGACAAACAGGAAATGGACAACCAACACCAATATTTCTTTTTTTTTTGTGGAAGAACGGGGCCAATATTTCAACAGATAAGAAACAGTATGGTGCTATACTTTGTATGCAGCATATACAGAACCTGCTCCTTCCAACTTGTAAACCATTTCTTAAAAAGCCTGTTCAGGATCTAGTTTTTTTTTTTTGGTTCAGGATCTAGTTGAACGACGTTAAAAGAAGTATAATACTATAATGTATAATATTATAAAATTTGAAGATAGGCTTATAAAAGAGCAACTATGTTTTAGCATGAGTTGAGCACCATTGCTCATTGTAGTTGATTGGAGGATTTGCCCCCCAATCCTAAGGTATCAGGTTCAATCTCTCACTCCTTATTGACAATATTAAAAATTATCACTCTTTAAAGGCCCCTGCCCCATAAATAGATCAGGGAATTTTAAAAAATGTTGTAGTGTGAGTTGCCTTGAAATGTCAAGTGGATCCTTTCCAGGTGATTACACATGAATATAGGCTTGAGAATCTAGCCTTAAAAAATGAATCTAGTGAGGTGCATGCCCATTAAATAAAAAGATGAATAAACTGATAAATAGAACGTATAATTCTATAAGGTAATTGTATGATTTAAATACATCTGTTGCCTCCATTGGAATGTAGGCGAGTGTAGTTCGTGGGGCACAAGCATACACCACGCAGTATGTCATGGGGTGGGGCATAAAGTGAACTACTTGCTTCCCTTTCTCTATTTCATTTTGCATTTGAATGTGAGATTTTTCTCCTTGAAAGGATTAGCATAGCAACAGCTTTTTTCCCTTCAGACTCCAAATGGAGATGGAGGTAAAACTCTATGAAATTAAATTCTCTCCAAACCTTACATTGGCGAGAGTTTTCTGCATTGGATGTCTTTTCTATCAAATGCAACAATTATATAACATTATGATGGTGTTGTATGTCCAGGTTCCAATTAATAGCAACAGTGTTGTTGAGACTTGAGACAGTCTGGTACTGCTGAAGTAGGAAAGAATCACGAACCTTAGATCAAAACAGGTAGGAATTGTAAATCCTAGATAAGACAATATGTATGACTGATATAAACCACCTAAATAAGTATTCTCAAATGAGTGTTGCGACATCAAAAACTTCCATTGATGAGAAACAAAAATATAAGTGCCAAGAAATAGAAATACGTCAAATTGGGAGAAGTTGGAAAAATGTGGATCCTCTATATGCGTGTATATAAATATTACATATATAACACACAAACAGAAGGTTAGAGAAGAACATCTAGTTTCTCTCAAAGTAATAACCATAATCTCATTCATAAAATTTCATCTATTACTGATTTACCAGATATGTTATTCCCTATTCAATAAGATACACACTTTTTTTACAGGGCATTAAAGCAGTGACATTGTAAATGACCTTGCAAAGCACAGAAAAATGTGAGAAACAAGTAGTTTGTATCATTACACGGTCAAACTGAGAGTAGAAGCAACCTTTTGTGGCTTTAGATGATGTTCTGACATTTGTGGCATGAGTAACATCTGAACTGTCTCCTGCTTTGGATAAACAACATTTTTCCTCGTGTAAAGCTCGAATACCCAATGAAAACACCATATCAGATCTCAGCTTTGCATATTGGATAATCGAACAAATTGCCAGAGATAATATTGGAGATGCGAGAAGAAAGTTTGGTAGCTGTTTCACTTGAAAATATCTCAAAAAACCCACGCCCCTGGTACAAATAAAAAGAAACTTTTGATTTCTATGGAACAAGTTTAACATAACTGGTGCAACAGAGAAAAGTGGAAGTAAAGCAGTACAGAAGTAATCGTACTGAAAAAATATCTCCTGAAATTAATTATATATTTGAGATAAACAAAAACAAACCAACCATGATTCAAGATCTAACAAAAAATAGTAGAGATTGCAATCAAATTTCTGGAACTAATAAATTTTACCCTGTTCCGTACATTTCATAACATGTATATAGTTGAGATGATTGAGAGAGAGTGGACAAACTTCTATGAATTCTTAACTTGAAGCTAAACAAAAGGCTTACTGAACACAATGGCTTACTCAACATTGACACAAAAAAGACATTTATAAACAATAGGGTATATAAGGATGTGAGGTCTCACATACCCACCAGGGTTCAAATCCTAATATGCACGTCTTCTTAACAATTCAGAAAAAAAAAGGGTATAAACAATACTAGGTGGAAAGAACATAAAGGTCATCTTCAAAATTATATGTAATTTTTAGAGCAAGAAAATCGGACGAGACTATATCTACGGGTGTCAATATTGCACAGCTGGAGTATCTCACAAAAGACAATTCCTTCACTTGAGTGGATATCAGGATGAGCAAGTTTCACAAGGTACAATGGCATTTTGATCAATTTATGCAAAGTGGAAAGCTTTATTATTTGCTGAATCAGGGACAGGCATTAAAAGACCAAAAATTCCTAAGAATGTAGAGAAGTACCAGTAATGGCTCTGAAGATAATTGTATAAGAAAGGTATTCTTGCTGTACACCATGGTCTCAACTGCTTTGTGTCGGCACCTGGCTTTGCACACATGTTGAAGTATCCATGTGCTTGAAACACAACAAATGGAGCAAATACAAGTAATGATTGCACAGCTCCAGTCAAAATTGCCCTGATTGCAACCTTCAGAGGAAAATCAATGACCAAACCAATGTAGTTTATCTATGAAAATATAACTAAAGCAAATCCCACCTTTACCTAATAAAAGTTTATCAAAGCAAGAGAATTGTCATGAATGTATACAGAACAATAAATTTTAATTATATTTATATAAAGTTGAAACTTTCGCAGACCCCACAATTTCGATGGAATCCCCATGGATTACGTTCTTCCTTTTTATTTGAATATAAAAATGTCCTTGGAAACAGCAAATGCATAAGACTGGTATATTATTAAGAAGATCATGATTATAAGAATAACTAAATAACATTGTTCATAATTCTTATGAAGAAGTTCAAGAAAAGAAAAGAGAATCATACAGTAAATTCTTTATTCTGGTAAGCAGCCTTGTAAGCCTGATGTATTGCTTGGAAACAGAAATAACCAGCATTGAGCATTCCATTTGACCTAGCTGAGCCAGAAAGAGCAAACAAGAAAATTGCTCTGGTATTATAGCCAGAAAATAGGTTGTACATTCCTCCGAATGAAAAAAAAGCATAGAGACTCTCAGAATATCTGAAAAGAAAAAAAGAGCTCCTCAAATTTATTGACAGTAAAAATGGTACGTTATTTTTGTAAGAAGAAAAGATATCAGGGAAATTACATTGATGAATAAAATATAGAAGCTGGATTGAAGCAAAACAAAGCAGATGCTTGCAAGGCAGCTGCATGATCCTTTAGAATAAAAACAGAAAGCCTGGAGAAGAAAAATACAGTAGCCCATAACTAAAAGTATCAGATTTTCACCTCAATAAAAATGCAAGGCAAAACATTAAACGAACATGATATATACATTAGCTCATAGACCAAATCACAAGTATGAGGAAAAAGATCAAGACAAATGACAAGAACTTTCACCACCATCTATCTAAGCAAAGTTTACAATGCAATGCCAGCTTCCAAGTACCCCTGTCATGCATATTTTTATTTAATATTTCATTATCTACCAATTATCATTCTATTAGCTATTTCAATACAAGAATATCCGGAGAGGTGTCTGCAGCTTGGTTGTCATAAAAATTGAGTGGTATTGCAAAATTCCAGAAAAAAAATTATCCTCTTTATGTTCTGGTTCATGGGTAAATCACATTCAAAGTAAGGCTTCTCCTGCACCAACCTCCAAATTTCAGGCATTATATTCCGAAACCATCACACTTATTGTTTAATCATCGCTAAGAATACTAGCTGCTCCCAAAATGATTTTCAGTAATGAGCATGGGAAGATTAGGCAATACCAATAAATATCCCAATGTAACTCAAATACGTGTCCTGATTTCTTTCAAAATTTTCATGTCCCGTGGTCCACATAGATGTAATATTTCCAACCAAAAGCAACCAGGCTCCGCACTGAATCTCTTCTAAAGTAAGATACCCAACAGCTCGTCAACGGAACGTCCAAATCTACGTCATTTAGCTCCTTAAAATCGGCCACTGTAACAAAGACTCGTTATAAATCAAGCATACTCGAGCTAAATGCTATCAACGGTGATACAAGCAGCTTACGCAAATGTGTGCATGGGCTGCACGCCAAAATGATTTTATGTTTTTCATTTATTTTCTGTGGATGACACTTGTCACCAATCCACAGGGATTGCAATAATAACCCACTCCTGCTGTAACAAAAAGTGATGCTTATATATAGAGAATGATGTAGGCCTATTCGTTCATTAACGAGAGGGACCAATATCTTTGCGTACGCTGATTCTCTTCGCTCTGCACCTTCTACATCCCTAGCGCTTCATTTTTTTCTTCAAATGCAGAGACCTCTATTGAAACCAAGATGATTTTAAGAACCATAATTAATCTCATGGACCAAACATGACCAAAAACTCACCTGTAAAGGTACAGCGCGGCGAACAAAAACGTAACATTATTCAACACGTATCCGGACAAACCCAACACCGCCCTGTAGCCAATAACAGGAATTAAAGGCGCAAATACTGCATCAACAAAAAGAGGGAAAAGCTTATTTTACACAACATTAGGGAATACATAACCCTAGAGGAGGTTTCGTTCAACTTACGGGATCTGGATAGGGCGGAGATGAGGGCGGGGAGAAGAGGAAAAAAGGCGTATGTCTGCTCATACTCGTAGCCGCACTCGGCGATCCTGACGAAGTAGACGGAATCCCACACGATGCTCCGCTCGATCGAGGAACCTACACGTGGGAAAAGCGGCGCGTCGGTGGGCAGAAGTGACGGCGTGCCTGAGAGACAGGGCGGGTTGAGGGCGGCGGAGGTGTCGTAGGGATGGAAAAGCAGCCTCCATAGGGCGATTAGGGCTAGTAGTAGTAGTCTGGAAAGCATGGCAATACGGAGGACATGGAGGAAGCCGCCTCCCGTCGACGTGCTGGGAGCCATCGCGGTCGTTCCATCGACCGCAGACGGCTTGCCGCGCGAAGAGTGCATAATGGATGTGGACATTTACAGTTACGTCCTTAGAGAACTAACGTATTGTAATAAAGCGCTGATATGATTGTTTCTTACGTGTTGAAAAATTTCTAACATTTTTTATATACAAAAGTCTTGTTAATAAAAATTGAATTTCCATTATTTTTTGTTATTTCTAATGATTAATGACAATTTCTTCCTTAATTGGAAGTTTCGACAAGTGAAATTCCAAATGCATCTCGATGCATTTAAAGAAGTGAACAGAGATTTTGATTTTTACGTCTATGGTAATTTTTCCCTACTTATTTAATTATATTTAAGAAAAATTTAGTAGTAAAACATATGTAACCATTTTTTTTCTAAATAAATTGACTACTATCACAATTAGAACAGTTGGAAAATGTCCAAATGAAAACCAACACAATTAAAGGAAAATATTTTCACGATGAAAAAAGAAAATTTAGAATTAATGAGAGATAGAAATGGTTGAAAACATTTTTCAAAATAAAATATCTGTGCAGCTTTTGAAAAGTACCGAAATTAAAAATTTATATATTTGTTCCAATATAAGATATCAAAGAAATTAAAGAAATAAAATCTGAATTACCATTTATTAACGTGATTAATAACTAAAATTACTGTTCCGTCGGTGCCGTTCAAACTGGCTCAGATTAATAACTGAAATTGTTGTTCCGTTGGTGCCGTTAAGGTAGATTAATTAGGAAGTTCCTGAATTTTATATCTCAGCAAAAAAAAAAATACAAGATTTAGCAAAATTTAATTATTTTAAAGCCTAAAAGAGTTCGAAAAAATGAACAGAATTTTTTTGACATTAAAAACTACAAAAAAGGTAATATATCTGGAAACTACAAAAAAGAAACTACTTAATCAACATTTTTCCTTACGTTTCATTTGCTAGTTTATCTGGAAACGCAAAAAAGTCTTTTTTCAGGTACTTACAAGATTTTATATTTTTATATTTTGATTTATTTCGTTTAACGTGGATAATAGTTTTTTTTACGTCATTATTCAATTATCCATAATTTTTAAGGAAAAGTGTTTTCTCTGTGATTTTGATAAATCAAGTCATGCTCATTTACCAAACAAATAAGATAATTTTTTTCTTTGACTTAAAAAAAAAAAAACCAAAACGATTTCTGAAAAAAATAAAAAGAATTAGGCACGTCTGTTGTGTATTTGACTTTTTGTAATATATTTTAAAAAAATTTATGATCTCAAATGTAAAATTTCGATAAAATTATATTAAATTAATATTTTAAAAAAATCTAAGGTAAAGTCAGATCGATGAAATTACATAAATACCCCTACCCGTGAAAGTATCTATATATACATATGAAATTGGAAAAATCCTCCGTCCGATTCGTGTTGCCACGATCGCGAAATCGCTCTCGTCTGCCGCTGTTCCGGGACCAAAAGTCCAAAAATCCGTCGAATTTCCCGTTCTACCCCGACGTTTCCTTCGTATTTTCCATTCCACTATCGGCACTTCGTGCACGTCGCTCTGGTCCGAAGAAGGGCGAGGGATAGGCGGGAACTAGGGTTTTTGGTGGTTTCCATGGACGGCGTGGCCGATAAGGCGGCGTACTACCCGAGGACCGTCGAGGAGGTGTACCGGGACTACAAAGGCAGGAGGAACGCCATGATCAGAGCTCTCACCACTGGTTTTTATTGTTTTTTTTTTTTGAACTTCTGCTTTTTGCTACTCCTGCGTTTTCTGACTTTTGTCGTGCTCGTATCATATTCCGGTGGTGGTGCAGACTTCGAGCACTTCCACCGACAGTGTGATCCTGGTGAGTTTTCTCCTTCAGTTTCCCTTTAGTTTTCTTGTGTTCGTCTTGTGCTTTTGAACGTTGTGGTGGTTTTCCATGTGCTTCGTGTGTTTGGATGCCTTGCAAAACTTGCTGGTTTTTGTTTCTATTTGGTTAGATGCAGTTTGCTTTGCTTTATTCTGTATCAAGGTCATTTTTCTTCTCTAGTAAATTGCATGCCACCAGTGTTCTGGTACTTATTTGGGTGGTAAGGATTTGTGCAAGGCATGTATATATGACTGCTCGGTGCCAGTTGCTTGGCACGTTGTCTGGAGAAGGGTTTTGGAGTCCACCTAACATTGGAATGGAACTTTTAGGACCAATATAACGATGATTGAAGATAGAAGCTTGAGCATCCAATTTGCTGCTTCTTCGTGTTATGCTTGTTGTCTGACACAGGCAATTTTAGGTGATGCGTGTCATCTACTTGTATGATTGCTTGGCTTTCAGCATGTAAATGGAACACGCAAACCCATGCGTGAAATGGAGAAAAAAAACACCAAGTCATTAATGCCATAAGGTGACTTATCTACTAGATGTCTTAAGGTGTGTTTGTTGTAGAGGTAGAATTAGGTTAGGTGAGGTTCATGTATTTCAAGAAATTACATGATTTACGATATAAGTATTTTTGTATGATTTTTAATATAAAATGTTAAAATTATTTGATAAATATTATTGTAGATTGTTGTGGTACATGGTAAAAAATTGAAATGCATGGTACATAAACTCTACAATAAATGGACTCTTAAAACATTGAGAGGCAGGGTTAAGGAATCGTATGAGCCATTATTAGATTTCAGAAGATCTGACACAAACAAGGATCAATGTTCTAATTCTTTTAAGTTTTCACCGTCAAATTCTTAATTCCATAGGAATTCATAATATAGTCAATCATTTGGATTTTGAGTTATTATAATGATTATGCCTTCACTTTACTCGATTACCACTTTATCATCATGAATTTTAAAATGGATTACTTTTGTACTTTGAACTCTCAATTTATGTCATTTAATTGAAATTGAACTAAGGTAGTCTTTAGCTATGATTCTAGGCAGAGAAAATTTTTCGAAATCTTGATTCTATGTTGATTTCAAGTTAATGAAATTCTAGGATTTTGGGTCATGTACAAAATTCATTTGGAATGCAAAATTAGGCACCTAATTTTGGGAAAAGATTTTTTCATTAAAACCAAAAGTCTCTCCAAAATCTCAATTTTGCAATTTTGAACTATGGAACACCATACAAAATTGGGCCAATTTTGAGTAAATTCTGTCATATCATTCTCCTTTGCAAACAAGTTTACACAATCTTAAAATCACAGAATTATAGGCATGAACCCTTACCCAAATGTAGCCTAACATTGTTAAAACTATGTGGTCTTGGCATTACGCCCTTGCAAATTATGGATCACAAGTAACTTATATTTGGTCACAATTCACTGTTATTCAGGTCACATCTTAGGTTATCTAAGTTACAACCGATCCTTATCCAGGTCACAAGGGTAGTTCTTTCTGAGTGCTTCACAGAAATATTAGTGTGACTAACAAAGAAAGTTTGATGTACCAAAATGATGTATTTTAAAATTTAGGATGGTAAAGTAATAGTTGATACAAACAAGGATCGATGTTCTTAAAGACTGCAATTCTAATTCTTTTGAGTTTCCGCTTTCAAATTTTCAATGCCATCTGAATTCATAATATAGTCAGTCTTTTGGTTTTGCTGTTTGTTTTTTATGCCTCTCTAATTATAAGTTTGTTTTTGCTTGGTTGCAGATAAGGAGAATTTGTGCCTGTACGGATATCCCAATGAGGAATGGGAGGTTAATCTACCTGCAGAGGAGGTTCGTCTGGAGCTTCCTGAGCCTGTGCTTGGTATTAACTTTGCTAGGGATGGAATGCTAGAAAAGGATTGGTTAGCACTAATTGCTGTCCACTGTGATTCGTGGTTGATTTCTGTTTCATCATACTTTGGTGCTAGATTTGGTTTTGACAAACATGACAGGTGAAAATTTCCATTGATTTTTTTTTACACTTCTTTATTCTCGATAATGCTACAAAGTTGTTGTGATGAGTATGTGCATTTTCTTTCTGGCATCAACTTTTCTTATTACTGTCTTTTTGTTGATTGTGATATCGTAAATCAGAACATATTCTTGTCATTTTACCACCTTAAGCACTTTTCTTCCAATTTATCTGGTTATATTCATATCTGCTAAAGACCAAAGTATTGAAAGTAACACCTATGACATTGTATCTGATCATGGGCTTAGATGTCAATTCTGTCATCTCTTTTGATCCAATCAATCACTCTATGGTGTAAAAATGATTTATAAGAAATGAATATGCAACTCATATGATATTATAGGGATGGACTTTTCGACTTCATTTATAATTTATAATGGTTTCTCTCTCTCAGGAAACGACTCTTTGATTTAATAAATGATTTACCGACAATATATGAGGTAGTATGTGGAAAAAAGCAGGTGAAAGCATCTGGGACAAACCACAGAAATAACAAATCAAAGTCAAACTCAAAAGTGGTAAGCCTTTGAGATTGATTTTTCTCTCTCTCTCTCTCTCTCTCTCTCTCTTTTTGTTTTGTTAAAACTGAACATTAAAGGATCTTCTTACCCTATTTACCTTATCATCTAGGAAATGATTTTAGTAGTAAATTTATAAGGTTAAGAAAAGTTTAATTTAGGGTGTTTCCCTGTAAATTAAATGATGATGACAATCAACATGATGTTAGTCAATGGTCAACATTCAAAATCAATTTCTGTGCTTTCCATGTGCACAAAACCCACCTCAAATTCTCTGTGCGGGAATTTGGTTCATTGGGAATTGTTTTTTCTCTGATTTCAATAAAGTTCACATGCAAGTGAATCCTCGTAAATAAAATTCATCCATAAATTCTCTCTGGGTTGGAGAAATTTGTGATGCAAAGCAACTGAATCTATTTCATGGAAATGGTGCAGAAGCACCATTAAAAATCATGACACTCTTTAGTCAAATAGAGATTTTTTTTCCTTGTATTTTTGTCACTTTTCTAGTATTTTAGTTTGACTTTATGTGTAATTATTTGGATATTCAAGAGTGCAATATCAAATTGAAAATGCTATAATGAAATTTTATTCAGGGGCCAGTTATTGTCTTGCAAGCCCATGCAACTTGCATCGATCCTTGGTATCGCTTATTACTAATTCACCAGTTATTGTCTTGAACCTCTTGATTACACTAAAAAGGTGTCTGGCAAGTATGACAATCGTGTGGTTGCATGTCAGTTATGGGTGAGACACGTTTGTTAAGTTGGTGCAAAACATATAGTGTGTCCCACTTCGATGTTGCATTTTGAGTAATGTCAACACTGTATCTTGCATTTTGTGGATTTTCTCCAGATTGTAAAACTAGATCATAATTGTGTAACCGTACACCTTTTAGCGGATTGATTTAGGCGTTATGTTGTAAATTTTGCTAATGTTTCTGGACTGCTTCAGTTCGAGAGCTTGTTTCTGGACTGCTCCAATTTCTTTGATCATATGTCTGTCTCTAGCTATACTGACCCGGGCTTGACTTGGGTTTTTCTTACCTCATGGAAAGCAGCGCGCACCTGAGTCTCAGCACAAGTTCTCCAGGGTGGCTTCACCGAAGGAAGAAGAGACGAGGGGTCAGGAGGTGGAGGAAGAGGAGGAACAGGGGGACACGTTTTGCGGGGCATGCGGTGGGAGTTACGCGGAAGAAGAGTTCTGGATCTTGTGCGACGTCTGCCAAAGGTGGTACCACGGTGCATGTGTCAAGATAACACCCGCGAGAGCCGAACACATCAAACAGTACAAGTGCCCGGCGTGCAGCAGCAACAAGAGCCCGGCGTGCCCCTGACAAGCGTGCTGCCGTGGCCTCTTCTGCTTTCGGCATGTCGTCCTTCTGCAATTCACTTACGGTATACCGATGTCTGGTTAGGCGATAGATCAATTGGAATTTCTTATAACCCAACTATTGGCCGCTGCAGCTAATCATGCCGCTTCCTATCACTCTTTTTTGTACAAAGCTAGATGCTCCCGTCCGCCTTTCTTTGTTTTCCTGCTTCGTTTGGGGGTGTATGTATGGTCCACAACAACGGCTTAACCAATCAATCATCGTTGAAGGCGCGTGCGTTGTTTGGAGATTTTGTTGAGCATCTCAAGATTCGGTTATTAACTTAATTTTAGTTTCAGTTCTAACATTCATGAAAAATTAAAGTTAAATAATTTCGTAAATAATGTTGAAGGTATATAGTTAATTATGATGTAAAAAATTAGGTATAAGGGTTGGTATGATAATGATAATAAGTAAGAGTTTATATAAAATTGAAGTTAAATTTAGAATTAATCAAACAAATAAAACTTTTATTTCCGTTTGATTCTAATTTTTTGGGTTTTTAAAATTACTTTTAACATTATTATTATTGTATAGATTTTAATTTATAAATTTTTATTATCTAAATTATTATATAATAATAATTCTGTTCACAAAATTAATTTCAATTTTAATTTTTTCGAACTTCGGAAATTAAAAAAGTTATCATCAAACATACCCAATTAAAATTAATCTGTCTTATATTTTTAAAATGTGATCATACCTTCCAGAAAACCGACATGTTTAAGTGTTCATTTGAATAAGTGGTTTTAAATGTCTCGCCCGAACTATGAAAAAAATAGTTAAATGTTTACCAATTAATTTTATTGCTTATTTAACAACTAATTATTACTCCGTTTATTTAGCAAGTTAGTTCTTTAAAATAAATTCAAATACAACTTGGAGACCGGTGTCTTTAATATGGTGAAAATCAATCGTAGGCGGCATGCAATTCAACAAATGATCCAATCCA
The DNA here is from genome assembly GCA_024699675.1 of Amphibolis antarctica. Taxonomy (NCBI): domain Eukaryota; kingdom Viridiplantae; phylum Streptophyta; class Magnoliopsida; order Alismatales; family Cymodoceaceae; genus Amphibolis; species Amphibolis antarctica. The sequence continues at coordinate 16,964 of JAMKPZ010001248.1, forward strand.
CTATTTCCAATTTCCGGACGATTCCAGCATCCTGCCGATTTAATAAAAACATTGAGGAAAATTTATATGGTATCCAGATCTTGCTCTCAGTAAATGGTATCCATTTTTTCTTTTAAATATTAACATCTATATTTCTAGTTAATGATCCAGATTTAAAAATTCTGGCACATTGATGAACACTCCTTGACATTAAAAAGGTCGATCATTTATGATTCAGTGAATGATTACACCTTGTGGTTTTCATTTCAGCGTTGTATTATCTAAGATTTTATTTGGTAAAATTATTTTTTAAGTTGACATGATTTTTAACGTGAGAAAATTGTAATAATTAAAGTAAATAAATTTACTTTTATTATATTATTTATTAAAATATATATTTTATATAATAAAAATTTCTATAAACTTTATTTTCAATGTCACTTTCAAATCTGGTTCAACGTCCTCCAGACATTGATAGGTGTTTAGACAAAAGGCTAATTTATCATCTCCAACGTTTAGACAAAAGGCTTTTCCAACAAAAAAGATATGGATAAAAGAATACCAGGTGGGAAGAGTTCCATGTTTAGGGTATGTTTCGTTACAATTATTTCATAGTGTTGTTTTTTGATAAACTGCATTTTTTGTAGTATTTTTCAGTCAACATTTTTTTCATTTTTTAAATAAGAGATGCTGGTAGTTGATTGGTGCAATGCTTTCATTAGCATTTTTGTAAAATAATTCAAATATTCTCCACATTATTTATTATATGATATATTTTATATTGTGAATTATTTTACAAATATAAATATTTTCATTTATAGTTGGTTCCGTATATAAATATTTTATACAATATAATATAATATAACATGTTTGAAAATGTCAGAGAAGAAGAGGCGTCAGAGGGAAGAACATTTGGAACGCTCCAGAGTAAAAGAAAATAAACGTTTGGTTAATATTTCTAAGATTAAACAAAAGCCAAACAATAACAAATACCGATATTTGTTCAAACGGGTGCATACGAGAATGATATTTTTCAACTTTAAAAGTTAAATAAAATTAAAATTACATATTAATTTAGGTAATAAAAATGTATACGTCTAAAATTTATTTAGACGGATTCAAGAGGGTACACATTGAAGACAGCTTATTAGTTGAACATATTCTGGGGATAAGTATGAATCTCCAAATTGACGCAATACGGGCAGAACCGTTTAACGCAATCTTCAAATTTTTGATTAGCTGAATCGCAACTCTGATTGACGTAAAATATTCATCAAAAAAGGACCCTGCACAAAAACGTGGAAGACAAAATCCACAGGCGATATATCGAACCTCGTAATTTTGGCAATGGGAGCGCCCAATTTTTCTGTTCCGATTGGTTAGAGAAGATCTACAAATGCTTCCAGGGTACAAAGATAAAAATAATCATAGATAAGAAAAAACAAAACATGAAATTTCTTGCAAAAAATACAATTACATCTCATCCATTTACTATTTACTAGAGCTGATTCCTAGGTTGGCTAATGCCGGTTGCGAGCCATCAATCAGAAATTCGTCCAGTTAAGATGACTTAGTGGGGGTTGCTGATATGCTCCAACCTGGGGCGACGGGGCCATGACATTGACACCAATGTTGCCACTCATGCCGGGTGACACCTGCTGGTGTACCAAATGATGAGGGTTCGCAGTGGCAGTCGGCTGAGGGTGGTAAACACCAGAATATTGGATTGGTGGCAGTTGTGCTTGAGCATGAGGGGTGTTGCTTGGCAAGTACGCAGGTGGTGCCTGTGGTGGTAAATTGAAGTACTGCGTCGAATCTCTTTGGTTCTGTATCCAGAGTTCGGACGTTTCCACCTGTTAGAATAATCATCATCAAAAAAATGAGGACAGAGTCCCACAAGAACGACAAAGAATGTTGAGAATTACTGGGAACATCTCTGATAATATCGTGAAAAAGCTGTTGAGATCAATGACCTCAAGACTAAATGGGCGAAAACAGCACAGAATACCTGAGCGCTTGGAACATAGAGATTGTTGTCTTTATATTTCACCCTACTGGCATCATCAACACCAGTTGCAGCCCCCATACTTCCTGGACCCGAGATGGTGTATCCAGCTGCATTAGTAAAATTACCATATCCGGTAGGACTGCCAGCAGGAACTGCCTTATACTGTGATTGAGCATATTTCACAGCAGCAGCAATCTGAGGGCTGCCGCCAGGCATCAGCAAATAGCTGCTTCCATTTGGTGGGTGGGCATATGCTGCGCCACTTGAATAATTTGGCATGGCCATGGGTGGAACAAAAACTGGAGAAACCAATTGACGATACGGCACAAAATTTGTGAAATGAGGTAGCTGCAACTGAGGGTATAACTGCCCGACCTGTTGCTGTTGTGTAAATGCCTGCAGCTGGGCAGCAACCGTATTGGAAGGTCCACTGTTTTTGGCATGTGAATGGAGTACCTGATCATTGCAACACATTACTCTAGATATTACATCTCAAAAAAATGCATATAATTAAAGCAGGTAAGAAAAGGGAAGCCATACAAAATCTGTTAATATTGGAAGTTGCAGAAGTATCAAACAGGAATTGCATGAAAATTACGGAAATATAAATTGCCAACAATAAACATGATGGCATCTGAGAAGTAAATTTCAAGTTCATGTCGACCAGCAAAAAATATGGGTAAGGGATTGTTCTATTTCTCATTTTCTTTTGAATGTTCCCAGGCACATCAAAATGTTGAAGATGAATTGTTCGTTTTCAGTTGGAATGTAGAGATAAAAGAAAATACTGACGTTCCTATCCAAATCAATGCTAGAAAAGAAGTATTCAAATACAACTGAATACAACAAGATTAGAAATGCACGAAAATCTTAAAACAGAATTTTCCCAAAAAGGCTTCGTTTGGACTCAACCACTTAGGAACTGAAGGCCTAAAAAAACTTCTTAGCGAGAACCAATATAAATGGCAACGCATTTAGGTCCAAAAACTAATCTGCATAACAAAACGTAAAAATGCAAGTACAAGAAGACCCATGGCACAGCCTGAAGTGTGTAATGAGAATTGCAACATTAAATTTTTGAAAGAACCGCAACTTGAATTTAAAGCAGAAACCATACTTCCGGCTGTGAAGCCATTCCTAATTGACCCATATTGTCCTCCATTGCTGCTGTGATGAATGATGCATCGTAGTCATGTTGAGATTCAAAAGCTTCCTGACAATAAGTGGATATATTCTACATGAGTATTGACATCAACAGAATGAACTACTGTTTTAGCTTCTTCTGTAGAAGTACAATAATGTAGATGGTTTCCTTTTGATAATGATACTGTTAGAATAATTTTGACAGTGACGAAGATTTGAAACATGAACAAGTGACAGGATTTAGAAATAAATGAAGAGAAACAAAGAACTTACTGAAAGTTTTGGCAATCTAGGAGAATTTTCCAAATGTTTTTGTGGCGTAGAACCATAGGATGCACTGCTGTCTCTTACCATTCCATCAGTAGAATAGCCCACTGCATTATGAGCATCTAACCCTGTACTTTCAGACGATAGTTGTTCGGAAGTTACAGGTTCTTCAGAATCCAAACAAGATGCTTGCATACCATCTGCTGAATCTACCTGGACCCCAACAGAAGTACCTTCACCAGTTTCCACAAAAGCTGCAGCTGATGCACTACCATAGAATGAAAAAGATTGTGAATTGTGGGAAAAGAATAAACACATTCAAAGTTCAGGTTAAACAATTTGATAGATTTCAGGTCAATAGGCAAAAAAGGTCATTCAGCAAAAGTAACAACTTATCATATATTGTAAAATTGAAAGATCCCACTACATGGAACTAGGGAAGTTACTTGTGTGGCCGTAAAAAAAGTGAAGTTTGTAGTTATTAACAACATATGGAAATAACATGAGAACTAGGGAAGCCATATGTGGAATCCAAAAAAGTCCAAAATTAACAAAAATAACTTAATTGGATCCGTTACCCATCTACAAGGACCAGTTGGTAAATGATGAAATCAAAAAATGATGAAAATATGAATATTTCCATACTAGAAAGAAATGAGTGAAGTTGTGTAGAAATTAGATCATGACTTACTACCTCTCAGTAAATTGTTTAACTGTATCTTCTTCATTACTGATTGCAGGGTCAATGTCTCCAAAACTCCCAAATGTAATATGTTTCTTTTCATTCTCTGGAACCAGGAGATGCTGAGGTATAACTACAAACTCCACATTGCCCATTTGCTTCTCTGCTAAGAAGAAACTCTGAACATTTTCTTCAGTAGAATTGGTTGAATGGGACAAAGGAGAAGAAGCTCCATCAAGCTCTCCACAGATACTCGTTCTTGACTGTTGAGGTGCTTTTGGCTTCCACTCCATTTTTGACTGAACAACTGCACGAAGAACCACTACTACAGGTTATTGTTCTCTTATCTATAGCAATAATTACCAAGCTAAAAGAACGCAAAAACACAAAAAAGACCCATCCTCCATCATCAGAAAGAAACATCCATACTTTTCAAATAATGAAACTTAACACATTCTTTTTTGGGCGTACTTGAAAGAGGGTTTTCGCTTGTCATGCCAACATACTCTAATATTTATAATGATAAATCATAAATACAATAGAGCAAGCTCACACACAGGCATTGCAATCATGAGAGACACAATAAATCTTTCTCTTCATTTCTGAACTCCATTATTATTTTGACTAAAGTCATATTACGTGAGTTTTTGCCAGAATAATTTAAAAAAAATGCAGAATCAAATAGGCTAGTCCTATTTTGTGAGAGAAAGGATTAGGGTGAAAAATGGAGATTAGATTAGCAAGTAATGAGAATACAAATATATATAGTATTAGTAAAGGATTCCTAATGTGGTTGGTGTCTATTTACATCAACTACATTAGATGTATGGGTACCATACCACCACACATAATACAAATAATGCACTTGAGAAATGATCAACAAATTTTAAATGATAACAAAAAGATTTATACGCTTACTGCAAAGCTCATTTTCTCAAGACGGTAATAATAGCTAGATTTCAAATTCTACAAATATATGGACTACATCCTGAATCACAAATAAATCTACAAAAAACATGGTAAAAAGGCATGTGATATATTTGGTGCCTCCTTGCTGCATGATTATTTCATCAAACGGGACCAAGAGTCAAATGGTCTATAACACCAACCCCACCAAATAAAATACACAGATATTCTTTTAGTTTTTTGGTGCATTTTTCAAATAGAAATTAAAAATAATGGTAAAGTACAGCATGCACAGTCTATAAAATACTCCATGCTTTGTCTACCTGGTACCTTTTCTATGTCCAACAGTCTGCTGGTGCAGTTTGTTGGCATACTGGTTACCAAACGAATTTCTGATAGAAGAAACACCAGGAATGATAGGTACTGATGCAGAAGAATATGTGGAACGATAATTTTTATGCAAACCACCAGCATGCCTGGCAGATTGGATAGTAGAACTTGGAAGTGATTTTTGAGAGGATGAGACACCAATTTCACGTCTATTAGCTCCTAGGGGAACTGGGTCTGAGAATAATGAATGCAAACCCAATTTAGTTGAAGACAGAAGAAATTTGCATTTGAGAATTCTATATAAATACGTCTTGAAGGTATAAAGTAGTTTTCAGAACTATTGGTCGTGTACCTTCATAACCCTTGTTAGAAGTATCAACCAAACTGGCATTTTTGATAGGGCCACCGTTAGAACCTGAAAGGGCAACCTGTCCATGTGAATGCAATTTCCTTTCAGTGTTTCTGGAAGGAAAAAAAATACTGTTAGAATTATAAAAAATTATTGTAACTACAAAATCAACAAACACAAGCAACTATTTTGATGTGCAAAAGCTATAATATGATGAGACGTTGGCTACTTTGTGCTGTCATTAACGTCTGTTGCAATCCAATATCATATATGTGCAAACAAACTGACTTAAAAAGCACATTAAGATAAGACTGATAGCTCATCAATTGTTTTTGGTTTGAGAGATTTTTGTTAATAATAAATAATGCTAGCACAATCTGATACATCTTAAACCTTGGATTGGCAATGGAATACCAGGGGTGTCCACGACAATTGTGCATGATCCATGAATGAATATGGAAATTGGCAGAGATTGCATCCACTGTGTATTATATCCTAGTTATGACTTATATTCATCTGCCATATATGTGCACTTAACACCTCGTTTCATGAACTTAGCAACTCAATTTAAGTTTAACATATGCTAACACCTTGAAGTAAATTAAAATATAATTGTATATTTTTCTGTAGCCCACATTATAGCTCCATAATCAAAGAAACATACTCAATTTCTTTCATAATGGTTCTACATCTGAAATTTCATCAGAAAGGGTTATAATGTCAGCAACTAAATCTAGCCAGTCTTCATTTAAAGGGTATTTTAATAGGACTTGCTTTTCAACAAACCAATGTAGAAGACAATAATCTAGAGGTTCAAGCCAAACATGAAAAAAAATCAAGATAGAACCTCACAAGGCATAATTCATGCTATAAAAATCAAAAAAGGTCTGAAAACCTGAAATGTAAATGACAAGAATTCCACTACATAAACAAATTTGAGGTGTGCCAAGTGATGATTGAATATTTAGAGTTTAGACCAAGGAAAGTCAGGAGATAACATTTCAGGTTGATGTGTAGCACATGTAATATCTAGCAACTACTTTAAGATTATGGCCTTGTTTAGTTGACCCTAACTAATGCGTAATGTAATTGAATCGAATTATTTTCTTTAATTAAATTACAATATTTGAGTTTTATTTTATTATGACAAACTTAGAGATTTGATATTAAGAAATAAAGTTATTTGAGACATCAGTCAACTAACTAAACATGAACATATGATAAAATTGACTTTTTATGTATTCTTATAATTAGTTTGCATGTGATTAGCAACCATTGTAATTTAATTACGAAATGTAATTTAATTAGATTACAATAAGGTCATGATCAACCAAATGAGACATAAATGTGTCTCTGTTTTTGGTTTACCGAAAGAAAATCTCATACAGTATTGTAACATTAGAACATAATTCTCAACAGAAACAGAGAAAATATTGCTACAACTCTTATGAAGTGTTTCATAGAAAAATACTTCAGAACATCAAAATGAACCAAGCCAGAAAAAATAAAACAAAGCAATATGAATGTCACAAATTATTGGATAAATACCTCTTCTCGGAGGTATTAAATGTATCATGTCCATTTTCAGAGCCAGTACAACCAGCATTCTCTTTCATCCTGTTATCCCTAACAACACGAAATTCTCTTGTAATTCCTGCAATTGTATCAGTTTAAGAATAAATAGGTTAATCACATAAATAAGGGGAAGTAATGTATATCAGCTAAAATTTTGGTTATTGTAGCACTCCACTGGCAACTTCTTGGTTTTGGGAGCTGATTTATTGTTCTTAGGGTAAATTCATGTAATGCGATCTTATTTCAGGGAATCAGAGTTTATATTGGCATGTATTTTAAATATTTTTTTGTTAACCAAATGTCATTCCATTTTTTAAAGGGATTTTCATTTTTGTCCCTATGAAGGTATATTAGTGATTATAGATATCAAAATAGTCGTTCCATACTTCCTTGAGACATATAAAGTTAGAAAATGTCAATAAAACATTCAATCAACATGATAGAAACAACTCAAAAAAAAACATCAGCATATCAGACTACAATGACCAGTACAATCATGTTGAAGGAAGAAACTTGTGATATAATCAAAAGATGAAAATAATATGCATTCTTTTTGAGTCAATGGTATTAACATTTAAATAATAATACATTGATAGTATTTGTTTATGTTGTCAGGATATGCATACTAATACCACAATCATGTTGAAGTGATTTTATCATATATGATACGAAATTAAGCTTTAAGATGATACTCCACCTGGCAATACACCTCTGGCAATGGCACGGATATTTTGATATGAATATGCTGCAATGTTGGGCTCGCTAGCTGAAATGGATGAACTCTGTTGTATATGTTGCCCATGGTTTTGTGATTTTGCATGGCCAGCATTCTGCAAACAAAACTGTTGCTAAGGTATTTTTCCAATGGTGAGGTCATACTACCAAATTAAAGAAAAATAATGATCATCATGCAAAATAATCAAAACAAAAGATAACACAACAACAATCCAAACGGTAATTCCACTATGTGCAATCTAGTACATGAATCTTTTTCTTCCATGCATTTCTATCTTTGGTTAAATCTTTGATTAAATTAGAAAAATTTAAATCTCTTCTCATAATTTCCAACTAGATCTTCCTTTACTTCATTTAATTCTGTCTGCACCAATTAATTCTCCTTTTCTAACTGATACACCTTTTAGCCTTCTATGAATATGGCAACACTACCTTACGTTGATTTTATCTTCAATAGGTGCAAATCCTACTCTATTTCTAATAAAATCAATTTTTTTTATATCCCTTATAGTATCACCACTCATCCATTTAAGCATTCATATCTCTGTGACACTAACTAATCTAAACAAAAAGATAAAGGACACTTAATTCATATCACTCTAAACTTAGAACAATTCACGTCTTCAGACAATATTGTATGTATGAGCAGTCAAAGGATGCAAACAGTGGCAAGGGCAAGTGAAAATGAATTCTGAAAGGAAAATGTTTTCTGGGTTGTCTATATGTCTTTCTTTTTTATTGATCTAGAAGCCCCTCGTCATCTCCCTAGCAAGGCCCAGGTTTACCTTTTATTTGCCTTTGGCTTGGTATTGACTTTATTTTATGTCTGTTTCCCCTTTTGAGTTTGTAATCCATCCTTTCATAGCTTTTACAATAAAGTACTGAATAGTAAATAATGTTTGATTCTAGTATGGTAAGGGTGTATTTTTTAAAAATTGTAACAAACACTTTTTATACACAAAAACCATGTAAAAATAATATCAATAGATTTATAAAATTCTAAAACAGTGCTGATAGCAAAAAAAAGTGTCGGTGACATCTCAAAAGGCTTAAAAAATTAATAAAAAAAAGAACCCAGAAAATGATTTCCAGTGATTTTTACACGATTTGTTTATTATTAGGCATGCTACTCATACTATTTGTTTTGTAACTCATGGTATATTGAATTTTTCTAGAGCTTTTCAAACTACTTTTATGAGTTTTAATGTGTAAAACATGACGTCACAGTTTAGGAGAATGAGGCAACATCATTAGAGGCTTTTCTTAATAAGAATAAGCAAAAATTATTTCTTTATGATCCTCTTGCCCCTATATAGAATTTTTCAGTTACATGTATGTTCTTCTACAGAAGTAGATGGCAGCATGCATTTGTATCGGAATTTATTTGGCCAAGAAAAAATTCAACCTTATGTGAATTAAAATAATGACAGTAAAATATCCATGTGAATTTGGTGAAGATATTGCACCACAGAATTTTCATCAAATGATAAGTGAATAAAAAACAGTAAATGAACAAGGCATTGCAATCTACATAATTCATTGCACCTGATGATTATGTACATAATGCATACCTCTTTTTTCTTGTCTTTTTTCCTCTTTACCTCGTGAAATGGACCTAAATAAAATACAGAAAGAATATGTGAGACAAGCACACTAAGTGTATACATGCAGACGCCAATACACTATACATATCTATCTTCTTTTAGAAATACATGAAATTTTACACGTCGCGATCTAATCCCCACTGAAATACCACATGACGAAGCAAATAATCAACATTGTGGTATGAATTGAAAACTTCTATACGTGCAATCCAATTTCCACTGAGATAACTCGAATGAAGCTAAAAGAATCATCGTCATAAGAATTGACAGCTACCACAAACTAAATTGCACAATCCAAAAAACCTCCCAAAAGTACACAAAGAACATGGGAAGGCCTCGTACTGGCCATAATAACCGAAACGAATCAACAACGACAATAGGGGAAAAAAACTAATGAATCCCGCTGACCTTGACTGAGAAGTTTCTCCGCAGTCTCGTCGGGATCCATATTGGTCTCCTTGAGGGTAGCGTAGATCTCGTCGTACGAGTGGTCCTGCGTAATCTCGCTGATGTACTGGATGGTCTGGCGAATCGGCACCGTCGTCGCCTTCCGACCGCCAACGTCGACCTTGGATCCCAATGCCATCAAGAGAGAGAGAAGGTGAAGGCGATACGTGCTGAAAAAACCCTAACCCTAGTGGAAGTGTTGGTGGAAGAAGTGGAACAGCGAAGGGAAGGGACAGAGTGGGGAGGGAAAAAAGAGCGAGAAATAAATGACGGAACGGTGGACGTATGTTCGAACGACGGGATTTTTACACGGGTCGGATCTTCTCTTCGTCGGATCGTTGCGTATATCGTCGAAGAAGAATCTTATGGTAACTATTTTTACGAAATCGGACTACCTTATTTGTCCTTAAAATGATGATCACCAACTTAAACGTATAGATTGTGAGAATTAAAAGAATATTTATAACTATTAATCGGTAATTATCATTTTACAATATAATATAGTGTAAAAATTCCTTAATTTTATTGGATATTTATAAGGTATCTGTGTTTTCTTGAAATTAATGAAAATAAAAATTTAATTTTTTTAAAAAAATATTAAAAATTTAAAAATAAAATAATTTATAAGGTAATTTATATTTAAAATTTTAAAAAATATATATTTAATTTTAAAAATTTTAAAAAAATAAATAAATTTTTAATATTTTAATAATAAAATATTTATAAACTTTTCTATTTCCAAAGACATAAACCCCTTTTAAGGCACCAAAAAGATTTACTTGTATTGCTCCAATTTTTTCGGTAATTTTGCTGTAAATATTAGTATAATTTACAGATAAATATGAAAAAGTAAATGATTAAAATATGCCTTAAAAACGTGCCGTAAATTTTGAAGAGCTCCGCGCCAATAAAATTTATAGCTATCGTCTGCATCTCGTTATAAAAAAACGTGTAATATTTAAATTTAGGTCAAAATTATCGATAATAATATTGGAACTCAACGAAGTTTGTGTCATAAAAATAATGAAAAAGAAATTATGAGAAATAATTTTTAGTTAAAAAATAAAAATAACGAAAAAGGATAGAAAATAAATTTACGTTGAAATTGTTTATGTACGTGACAAGAAATGAAATGAATTAAAAATTTAAACAAAATTTGTGCATATAGAAAAAAATTAACAATAACTAAAATTATAAAAAATAAAAAAAATTAAAATTTAATATGATTATCCTTATAATTTTAATAAATAATATTATTATGCTAAAACTAATTAATGTAATTGAAAAATTGTCATAAGAAAGAGTGCGAAGATCATCTTTATTAAATAAATATACAATTTTTACAAGAATGAGGATGGCGAAAATCATCAGGTGAGTATAGATCACTGATGAAGGTATAAATTATCGGATGAGTAGAGATCATTAAAGAAGAAAATGTGGATCATTAAGTAATTGGACAATTTTGCAAAACTGGAGAGTAAGTGAATGATTTCCTATTGATTTGTAAGATCAGGAATGACACTTTTTTTTTTATCTCTTCTTTTCAATATTTTTCCATGAAATTTTTGTTCTATCAATTATTGATAATAATTTTTGTTCTATCAATTACACTAGAGACTACAATTTTTTTCCGTAGGTAAAAAATTACACAAACATCTTACAAAAGAAATTAAATTCTTATCAATTATTTTTTCTACTATTTTCCTTCTATCTAGCACAAACATCACCTAAATATGCTACATTTTGAAACCTCCAAATATATGAAAAATAGGATTATTATAAAAAATGATTGAGCTTATCTACAAATTTTAGTGATTTGATTTGCTAATCTCACTTGAACAATTTAATTACAAGTTAAATATTTGAAAAAAAAATCACAACTTATGCTTTCTTGAAACACATAAATTTGCACTCTCTCATGTTGTTCATTATTTTAATAGAAAATTTTGAATGTTGGCTGGTGGCTGGTATATATAATTTTTTATTGTAGTTTCTTTAAAATGATATATTAAATTTATTTTCAATATATCATTTATTACTTTATTAACTACGTGACGTTGCTTTTACACTTTTTTCCCGTAAATTAGAAGTAAGAAATATAGATATTAAAATTAAATTTAATAAATTATTTTAAATATATACAGTAAAAATCCCGTAGACGTAGAGATAAAAAATTAAATTCCTATGCTAATGCTACTTAAACAAATAATAATAAAATCCTATACCTACTCTTGCTGTTCTTTTCTCCTAGTTCTCCACCTGTATTTTAGCTCCGTCACGCTTCTCCCGCCAAAGCCGTGGTAAGGTAAGGACACGTCCTTCGTCTGGCCCATCCGTCCCCGCCAATCTCCTCCCCAAACGTGCTTCCAAATCCCTACTCCACGGATCCATCATCCACCTCGTCTAATGCACAGGACCTTCTTCCACCTTCCATGGCCTCCGCTCCGCCACCGCCTCCTCCGTTAGGATTCTCCATGGCCACGCTGCGGCGGAGGAAGGTGCCGCCGGATCCACTCCGCACCGATCGACGTGACGACGAGACAGAGGATGAGAAGAGGTGGAGGAAGAAGGAGGATGCAGTGGAGAGGCGAGCGTCGAGGTGTTCGAACTGCTTCCACAGGTGTTGTTGGTTCGTGGGAGTGATCTGCTCCTTCTGGTGGTTATTGATGTTCCTCTACCACGCTCTGCCGCCCTCATTCCCACAGTACGTGACAGAGGCGATCAATGGGCCGCTGCCGGACCCGCCCGGGACGAAGTTGAAGAAAGAGGGGCTCGTGGCGAGACATCCAGTGGTGTTCGTGCCGGGAATTGTTACGGGTGGGCTGGAGCTATGGGAGGGGCATCAGTGCGCCGATGGGCTATTTCGTAAGCGGTTGTGGGGTGGGACTTTCGGTGAAATCTACAAGAGGTATGATTCTGTTCTGAAATGTGTAAGTTTCATAGTCAAGCTCTGATGTTAAGTTTTCGAGGAGCTTTCTAAGTTTATTAGTTTAAGCAGAGTAGTACAAGAAAAAGGGATAAGATAAATACCTAAGCTGAGAACGATAAAACAAGGGAAAGTAGGAAACTGAAGTATTGATGTTTGTTTGTATCAATGAACTTCAAAGAAAAGTAGACAACGTTATCTCTCTTTTTTAACTTAATCAAATATATAACTTTAAAGCCATAGAAATGAAATTGTAGGTTCTCTTTTTTTAAAAAAAGTTGCAATGTGCAGATTATACAAATATCGGACACAAGATAATCATAGAAAATATGAAATGCAAGTATCAGAAAAAACAAGAATTATTAACCATGCCGTATAAAGACTAAATATTACCTAATCACCTTTAGTACTCCAACAAGTGTAACTTCTTCCTCTTTAAACCTTTTTTTTACTATCTTTAGTCATCTTTAGAGAGGCTCTGATCCATGACCTAAGAATTATATTTTACTCAGCATATCTTTTTGCTTTATGTGATCTTCCATGAACTTGGTGCACTCTTTTCCAATTTTGGATGGGGTTGTCCAAGTCTCTAAATAAGACAATGCATTGCATGTAGGTGATTCTCTCTTTTGGGTTCCATGGCCTAGTTGGGTGGTTAACTAGAAGTTATCAACACCATACTGATATCGTGTTTAGGAAAAAGAAAATTAGGGATTAACTACAAATGAGAGAGTTTAGTACAATATACATGAGTGGTGATGGATCCTTTAAATGGATATCCATTTAACAACCTACATGGAAATATCACAAATGGTTTTGAACCCTTATTCATCACACTCCCCCTCAAGCTAGTGTATAGACATTTATCATGCACAACTTGTTACATAGTGACTCAATGACATTGACATTTAACTCCTTAGTGAAGATATCTATAAGCTACTCAAATGAGTGTTTGGAGTAGAGATCAATCCTTTCATCACCATCTCTTGACCATAATGATAATAAACCTCTGTATGCTTGGTGCCCTCATTGAAGGTTGGATTTTTGGATATGAATATAATTGCTTGGTTGCTACAATGCCTTGACATAGGATCTTGAATTGTCATACCTAGCTCATTGAGTAATGATTTGAGTCACATCATTTTGCATGTTGTTTGCACCATTGATTTATATTCAATTTCAACACTCAATCTAGAAATCACATTCTGTTTCTTATTTCATCATATAAACATGTTTTCACCAACATACATGTAAAAACCGGAAGTGGATTTCTTGTCTCTCCATGCATTGATAATCCTTTTCAAGGCTGATTGAACTGCAATGAGATACTAAACAACTTTGAAAGAAGTGGACAGGTTGTTGTAGGTGGAGGGCTCATAGGTGTTGGTTGGAGGTGTGAAGCGTCAAAAGAGAGTTAGGTTACTTGGTGCTCTGATGCCATGTGATTAGCAAAGGGAAAATTAGGAATTAACAACATATGAGAGAGTTGAGTACAATGTATATGAGTGCTAATGGATCCTTTAAATAGACATCTATTTAACCACCTACATGGAAATATCACAAATAGTATCTAACTCTTATTCATCACATATACATATGTGCATAATGCATAAATGCTTGTATGTATGTAAAACAATATTATTTTAAGATATCGTAAAAACTTATTTAGTTGAATAAATTATTTACTTGTGGATGATTTGATAAATGGTACATTCACAACATCAAAGCAAACTAAAATAATTTGTACATGCAAAACATGATCCAAGAAAAGCCATGTAAACACCAAAATCATGTGCTCAACTTCACGCATGAACATTGCATATAATAGTTTCTAAATCAATGATCATGTGTATAGATTGACCATTATATATCATATTTTACAAAGCAAAAACTTATTGCACAAATCCAGCCAAGCAAATATTCTGTGGTTGAAGCATTGCTTCAGTGTCATAATTTACGAAATATAAGGTACAAAGATGTTAATAACATCACAATTTACAGAACAGAAACACAAATCATAATAACAACAAATATAGGGCATGCTCCACTATGGGGACAAAATAATTTGGAGAGAAGTAACAAATGTTATTGTAGGGAATAAAGGACTTGCAAGATTATGCACAAAGAATGATGATGCAAGGATCATGATAGATTGATGGTGGGCTTAGGAGGAAGTGGAGGGTGTGCATGTAGGAGGATGTAGGACAATGATATGCAAATGAGGAGGATGATGATGGTGCATGCCAAGGATGACAAATTGACAATGATGATGTCTTGCACAGTGAGGCCAGCAATAGCATATGGAGAAGGATAGAGGACAATGATGACACATGAAGGGGTGGTGATAGCATGTTTACGGAGAATGGCATGAGAATTTTGTGGAGAATGATGCATTGAGGATGGCATTAGAGAGGACAGCATGTGAGAGGAGTTAGTAATGTCTCATTTTTTGATTATGGGATGAAAAATCTTATTTCCAGAATGAAAATATCTTGGAATTTTTATCCTTATTCTGTTCACATATGTGTGTGTATACATATATTTATCATACTCCTACCATTTCAATTATTGTAACTTGTCAGATACCATCATCAATGAATTGTTTTCAAAACTTCCATAGACCTTTATGCTGGGTTGAACATATGTCGCTGGACAATGAAACTGGATTAGATCCTCCCGGTATACGAGTCAGACCTGTCACTGGACTTGTGGCTGCAGATTACTTTGCGCCAGGCTATTTTGTGTGGGCTGTTTTGATTGCTAATTTGGCACAAATTGGTTATGAGGAGAAGACGATGTATATGGCTGCTTATGATTGGAGACTCTCATTTCAGAACACTGAGGTATCTTAGATTCTCAATATAATATTTTCAATTAATCAATTCCATCCTTCCAACTTAGTGACATGCTATTTCTTTTTTCTATTTTTTGCACATTTCACATTCATGCAAATTGATCCATAGGTCCGTGATCAGTCCTTAAGTGCAATAAAAAGTAGGATAGAATTGATGGTCTCTACAAATGGTGGGAAAAAGGTGGTAGTTATTCCACACTCAATGGGTGTGCTGTATTTTTTACACTTCATGAAGTGGGTTGAGGCACCATCACCAATGGGAGGAGGAGGTGGTTCAGACTGGTGTGCAAGGAACATAAAAGCAGTCATGAATATTGGTGGTCCATTTCTTGGTGTTCCTAAAGCAGTTGCCGGACTTTTCTCTGCAGAGGCCAAGGATGTTGCTGTCGCCAGGTAAATTCCATGTCCATTTGATGTTAATTGGTAAAGCTAATTTGACTTCTCCCTGAATTTATCTATCCATTTTAATTCTTTCCTTAGAGAGAGAGAGAATCGAGAAATCATTGTCCATGTTTTCAGCAAAAGTAATTGACATGATTCTACGGAAGTATGTCTGAACCTGGTCCAGTTCGTCTCCATAAAAGTGTAGTATATTTTCATAGGATACATGTCTGGGTCTTCAATTGCTTAGCTGTTACAATATTCTTGTTGGCTTATATTTCTTAACAATGCAGATGGGAATATGGAAAATAAATTTATTTTGAGTTGATGTAGCTCGAAAAGGAGTTTTACTTCAAGTTTTTGCTTCCATATTTAAACCGATTCTTTCATTAATTAGCACTGTTGATAGCTTACTGGACTCCCTTAAACACTACACATCTGTGTGTGTGCATGCATGTGTATATGAATATATACAATGAAGTTTCATCCAAGTATGGAATGTTGTAACTTAAGTAAGGCTATGTTGTTGAAAATTGATATTTAAATTGTCGTCAAAGTCAAGGGGTTGATGGTCAACATTGTGTTGGTAGCGAGAAGCTTAAAACAAATGGCAAAAGAGGTCATACTGTTGTAATCATAACCGCTGTGTAATAGTTGTCATCATCATCATCTTGTCTGAGCCCCTCAACATTTCCCCCAGATTCTGTTCTCTTTAGAATCATACATGTCTCTTTCTATCAACAACTTTTCTTGGAATAAATACACAACTAAGTTTAGGTATCTGGTTTACTGTGCATAAGTCGAAACTACTAATTAGACATCTTATAAGCCACCCATTGAACATGCACCCTTCTGATATGAAACTATCCTCAGCATCTTATGATACTAGTGTAATCCTTTTACAATTTAGGGGAGATAAAGGGTAGTCTTCCATCATTGAACTGGGTAAAATATTCCAGTGTCTGTTTTGCTTCTGTTGAGCTCTCTCTTACAGCTGTCTGACGTTTAGTGATGTAAATAATTCCTCTGTATTTATCCACAGTATGCATCTGATTATCAATAGCTTCTGCAAGCATTTCTTCCCTCACTTTCTAATTTGTATGTCAAGCTGCACAACCTCTTTTTTGTAGCCTTCTAAGAGTACTGCATTCTACTAATGCAGGGCAATAGCTCCTGGGGTATTGGATTCTGAACTGTTTGGTTTGCAAACATTGCAGTATGTAATGAAGATGACTCGTACATGGGATTCCACCATGTCAATGATTCCTAAAGGTGGTGATACTATCTGGGGCCATTTAGATCTGTCACCAGAAAAAGGTTATTTTTGCAATACGAAGAAGCAAAATAATAATAATATTTCAGTAAACACAGAAACTGTTGGAGAAGAAAAGGTGGAGCCTCTATTACATCACGTAAACTATGGAAGGATTATATCTTTTGGGAAAGATGCAGCAGAAGCTCACTCATCTGCTATTGAGCACACACATTTCAGGGTACATGCTTAATCTATTCAATCTAAGCTTTCAAACCTGAGGTCATGGAAGCTCATACTTTTGTTCCTATTTGGTGTTTCTTCTTGTTGAATTTGAAGTCAATCTTATTGCTGAGGTCTCATAATATCATATTTCTGAGTCAATCTTGTAACGTTTTTGTTGGACATAACATGTTTTAAATTTTTAACAAGATTCACTCTTTATTAAATAAAAATTAGTTTATATTTTCCATCATCATATATCACATTGACCTAATGTTGATTGAGGAAAATGCATTTGAAATTCAATCATATCAGAGGGACTTGATTATGATTATAAAGTGTATTGATCAATCCCACTCAATTCTGGCCCAACCAATCAAGAACAGGAAGGGCATTCTGGCAGACCTGCCTCTTCTGCAATACAGCTAGTGAGTTCCAATTGAAAGTTGCGTACTGATATAGAATTCCCATTGCTTTTCACTTTTCTTTCTAATTAATGTGTGAGTGATTGGCATGTACTGGTTTCAATTCAATGCCTTAGTCTAATTTACTGTGACATAACACATCAGAGAGATTATGGGATCTGTAGGATATGGCTTCTAAAACTATAAGCATGTGCTGTCACGAGATTGATTCAGTTTCAGGTAACTAGCTTTTTATCATATTTAACAGATGTGAATGATTGCTTAAAAATGTGACTAGTAGCACCACTTCAAAGAGAGTTTGTAATAAGCCCATAAAGCTACCAATCAAATTATGTTGTGTGGAGTTTGAGGCACTTGGTGTCTATGTTACTCTTTGGAACTAAGGTACGCCAGAATGATTTCACAATGTCAATGTTAAGACAAAAGTTGCACAAACATCCCTACTCAAATGGTTCTATAAGATTCTCAATGGATTATTTTTTATAAAAATTTCCGTGTATGGAGTTATATCTCAATACCTATATGCCCTACATGCAGGATGCCCTTAATGGTAATAATCATGTACCATCAAATACTTCTTGTCATGATGTCTGGACGGAATATCATGAGATGGCTTGGGAGAAAATCAAAGCTGTTGCTGAAAACAAGATATATACCATCAGTTCATTTCTGGATCTCTTGCGTTTTGTTGCTCCTAAAATGATGCAACGTGGGGATTTCCATTTTTCACATGGACTTGCAGATAACTTGGATGACCCCAGATACGATAACTACAAATATTGGTCAAATCCATTGGAGACAAAGTGAGAATTTACATATATGAACTATGTGTTGCGATATAAATATTTGCATTAAGATAAATATTGTTAACTTATTATTATGGTAGGTTATGTGCAGTTTTCATTTGTTTTTGTGGTTACTATGGACTTGGCAGGAGATGATAGGAAGCTATCTGATTTCCTTGTACTTCAGAAGTTTTAGATTGTGTGCCAAGATATTATTTCATTTCATTTAAAGTTATCTCCTAACTTAACGAAAAAAATAAAAAAAAAGATATTATTTCATTTTGTTGTTGCCATTCTCACTTTATTTCAATTTGAGAGAGCATTTAGACATTAATTCTTGCATTTCCACCTAATCAATGAATGACTTACTATTTTTTGAATCTTAACTGCTCTATATACAAGCGTTAATACCTTCCTTGAACATGATGAGAGAAATTCAGAAAATATACTCTGACCACAATAATAAAATATAGGCTCTTTTCAAAAATAATAAAATACAGGAAGTAGAAGAAAATATCTTTTTAAAAATAATAAGTTATAGGCTGTAGAAGAGAAAACCTTAGCTATCAACTGTTAGCACTAAGACTATTTTATGCTTTGCTTTTGCATATATTGGATAGTTATTTTTTCTTGAATGACCTGTAGTATTTTTACTACTTTAACCTCCCAAGAAATTTGCTTTTGTATGCTTTTTATTTTTTAAACACAAACACAACTTACAAGATTACCATGTCTTGTATATACTATAAAGTGCCATTTCACTACTACGATCCACAGGATTAAAATGGCCTTCGAAATGCAAGTGCAAAGCTGCATAAGTATGGCCTGTGCTGGTTCACTTTGGTTAGAGTTTTGCAACTGGCTTTTCCATTTTTATCATGCATTATATAACTAAGTCATTTATGTCTTGTATATCTCCATACATGTGTAAAATTTGTACAATTCACTATTTTTTCTCATCACTGTTCGTATTTTTACAGATTGCCAAATGCTCCAGAAATGGAGATCTTCTCTCTGTATGGCGTTGGGATTCTCACTGAAAGATCTTATGTATACAAGTTATCCCTCTCTTCTGAATGCTACATCCCCTTTAAGATTGATACTTCGGCAGAAGATGCTAGTGAGGGAAGCTGTTTGCATGGTGGAGTATTTTCTGTTGATGGAGATGAAACTGTGCCGGTGCTAAGTGCAGGATTCATGTGTGCTAAAGGTTGGCGTGGAAAAACAAGGTTTAATCCTTCTGGAATTAAGACATATAACAGAGAGTATGTTCATGCTCCTCCTGCAAGCCTTCTTCAGGGACGAGGAACCCAGAGTGGAGCACATGTTGATATAATGGGAAATTTTGCATTAATTGAGGATATTATCAGAGTTGCAGCAGGTGCCACAGGAGAAGATTTGGGGGGTGACCAAGTTCATTCTGATATATTTAACTGGTCTGAGAAAATCAATTTACACCTTTAAGTCAAACAGGTGATCTTCAGTGCTTGATTCTCTTATGCAACTGTTCAGCTGTTGTCTGCTTTCATCCACCTGAAATGATTCATTTATGCCATTTTTTTGCTCTTACCATCTATTTTTCTTAGTTTTTCTTATTTGATTTGGAAGGAATTTCCAACATTTGCAATTTTAAACTTCATTTTGGTCATTTTGCATGTGATACTGCAGTTACATTTCATCACAGGTGTGCTTTCTTTGATATTTCTACCTCTCATTTCACTAATATTTCCCCTTGCATTTCTGTGAAGTTTCAGCCATTCATGATATGGTGCCATTATTGCTTTTTGACATTATAATTTTTGTTGCATGTGAGCATCCAAGCCCTCTATGAGATCATTTTGCATATAATGCAAGTCACACAGCTTATAGATCTTGTTTTGTGTCATAATTCCAATAATTTCTTCAAGTTATATATGCATTTTCCTCCTACCTGTTGCCTCTTTAGTACATAGCTGTCGTCTTTATCACTAATTTTAGGCTCTATTGCTTTTCCTACGTGTCAGCATCTGTTGTGCATTCATTT
The DNA here is from genome assembly GCA_024699675.1 of Amphibolis antarctica. Lineage (NCBI taxonomy): Eukaryota > Viridiplantae > Streptophyta > Magnoliopsida > Alismatales > Cymodoceaceae > Amphibolis > Amphibolis antarctica. Next base: position 37,857 of record JAMKPZ010001248.1, read on the forward strand.
TAGAAGAGGAAAAGACCCTTATGCTGCATTTTTCTTCTCAAATTTTTGATGAAAAGCTTGTGTTTCATCTAGTATTTGATGCTTTTGAGCATAGTGGTTTTTTTGAAAGTTATAAGAGTTTTAATTGGCGTAAATCATGTCCAGGTTATCAAGGCTACATTCCAGCTAGATCAGATAACACGGGAAGTGCTGATCAGATTTCTATTTGAATTCTCCTTTCCCCCACACTTAACTATTTTTTTTGTGTACAGTTTATTAATTTTTTGAATTCCATTTTCATTAAGGTTTACCGTAATAGATTAGAAATGCACCTATGATCTTCTGTATTTCAATACTTAAAGCTATGAAGTGCATTACAGCGTTAGTTCGGAAGCTTCTTCCCTTGTCATGCTGATTTATAGATTACAAAATAGAAATACCGTACGCAATGGGGACGGATATGGTGTCGTGTACTCATCCTTACGGCGATCTGCAACCGTAAGCCCGGGTTTCCAGATGGCCATGGACACGAGTGGTTCAAGATTTACAATGCTCCCGACGTCACAAACTCGCGGGTTGGAGGAACAAGATACAAGAGATTCATTTCTTTGCAGGTTATTCATGAGATTTTCTCTAATATTCCACGGTAACATGTATCCTGACACGTGTATTTTTCCATGTACAAAACGTTGCTGATTATATACTAGACGAAAACAGAGTGGTACGGTCATATGGTGATGCTATTAGGGATACCTCGACACGTAATACCCGGTCCGGAGCTGGGCATAAAGAGTTCGTACGACAGCACACCAGCCCCGCACCTATTCCTCAACCTGGTATCCTCATTCCTCCTCTGTATCTCATCCTCCACCTTCCTTATCTCCGCCGCGTACTCATTGAACGCCTCTGCTATCTCCGGCGTCCACGAGTAGGCTTGCCTCCCCCTCTCCCCCAGGTACTCCTCGTCCTCCGAGTGCGTGGACAACGTGTCGATGACGGTCATAAGCTTCGTTGACTGCATCAAGCTGGGGAGCGAGGAGAGGAAGAACTTCTCGGGGTTGGCCAATAAACACTTGTACTCGGGATCCGTCTCCTGAGGTATCAGCCTCCGCATCAGCGGCGGGCGGTTGGGTATGTAACCGCCCAGAGGGTACTGCGCGAAGTTGAGCGCCGCGTGCTGGGCGGAGGACAACCAGATGATGGTGGTGAGGACGTCGATCAAGGATTTGGTGTCGGTGAGACGTGGCCACCATGGGGCTTTGCGGAGGTCCTCGTGTCCGACGTTGACGGCCTCCGAGTACCATTGCTGGAGCTCGACGTCGGACTGGACGCTGGTGGAGTCGGAGTAGTGGGCGCTAACGTACGTGGTCACCCATTTCTTGATTGCCGACCATATCATCAGCCCGTCGCTCGCATACGGATAGTCCTCGACCACCAGCCTGACTCCTTCGGGTTGCGTCGGGTCTTCTACCGCCATGCCTCTGTCGAATGATACCAACGTCACACGCCAATATATGTAATTTTGAGGATGGACAAGTAAGCCAACCACACGAGATACGCCGTGTGGCAGTATCGTAGCCGTAAATCTTACCGCTTGATGAGGTCAGCGGGTAGATTTTCCTGGTCGAAGCGGTAGAAGCTGCGGTAGGCGGCAGAGCTCATTTCCATGGAGACACAGCCCGGGGTGAAGAAAGACTCGATGACCCCATTGCCGCTGACGAGAATCTGGCGGGCGAGGGCATTGATGTGGAGCGTGTAACGCATGTGCGGGTGCAGGAGCTTGAAGACGGGGTGCATGACGCTCATCTGCCTGTGGGCGGCCAGGATGAAGGGCTCCATGCACGCGTGCGTCCTCAGCCAGTGGTTGATGAGCTGGTGCACGCCGGCGTCGTTGGAGCAGACGTGGGCCTTGGCGAGCTGCCACACCCAGCTGCCGGTGGCGTCCACCGGTGGCGTCACCACTTGCTTCGATCTCGACTCCGCGGTTCCCGGCGGGAGACTCAGCTCGATGGCGATGGGCTTGAGCGTGCCGACAGGGGTGAGGAAGTAGAACGTGCGGGTGGCGTACGCCTTGCGTCCGGGCAGCGAGTTGATTCTTTCCAAGAACGGCAGGTACATGTCGTGGTAGTCCAGCATGAACAGCTTCTTGTCCTCCATTGCCTGCAATTTCCCATCCACCGCTACGAACATTATTAATTTGTGTGCGCAGACTCATATCACTTGTTATAATTAACAATACAAAAAAAAGGTCCAAAGATGACAATTAACCTTACGTGTCAATCAAATCTCACCTGTTGTACAGACATGCCATCGAGATGGCCGACGATGTGCTCTTCCCTTACGGCGGACACTTGGGGGCCGTACGTTTCAGGGTCCAGTTTACTTACCGGCGGGAAAACCTGACGAAGACACCCCATGCCCAAGTTATTTTCGAACCAACATATGTATCGATGTGCATATTTACTTACGACCGGCGGAAAAGCTCACCCGAACTCTCTCAATGCTGACGGGGTTGATCCCGGCAATGGCCTGTCGTGCGAAGTGGTCGTCTCGAAACCAACCCAACCTGTCCTCTGCACCCAATTACAATACTCCAGTCAATCACCATGCATTGGGGAACTCACAAGAATTATACATAGGCCCCAGGGGTCGATCGAATACATCAACACGTACATATAGAAGTGCACGATTAATGAAGATCAATTGTGTCTTACTGGTGAGGATGCTGGGGGTGTCGTATCTGAGCACCGCCTCCGAATCCTGGAGCTTCGGAAGGAGAGGGATGTTCTTGAGTAGGTGGTTGTGCAGACCATTCTTGAGGCGAACCCCGATCTTGTAGAGGCTGTCCATCTCATGGAACCCTTGGAAGTCGTGGCATTCCTCCGAGGTGGCAACCAGAGAAGGAACGAAGACGTGGAGAAAAGCCTTCAGCTGCCCCTCGTCCAGCATCTTCTGCTTGCCCTCCTCGAACGCCTCGTCCCGGGGAACGTACATCGGCGATGGCGCCTCCACCCTGCTCTCCACTTCCGAATCTGTCGATCAACACCATCGACCACCCAATTATACCCTACCTTCTCTATCCACAACGACGACGGCTTCGTTTAATAATCATCTAGCCGGAAAATATAATTAATTACCGGCGTTAGCCGGAGGGCGGCCGGTCCGGCACCGTCTGGGGTAAGGCAACTTGTCGCTTCCTCCCAGCGTGGGCCTTGTCCAGTCCACTCCCTTGTCGGTGTTCCCAAGGTCGTTGTACGTGTCGTAGTCGTAGATTCTGTCGGCGAGCTTCCGCTGGCCGGTGCCGTCGCCTCTCAACGCCTTTAGTTCCTCCTCCCTCAGGTTCCTCAGCCCCGCCGGCGTCTCCAATGGAAGGTAAGGCTGCGTCAACCGCAATCCACAACACGGATACATAAACGGGCCGGGATTCATTAATGCTAACAATACCGACTTAATGTACGAAATCTTTATTCATTTAAAGTCCTTAACGGCCCAAGTTTTTCAAAAACAATTGTTACATATTTCTATTATGAAATTTTAAATTCAAGACCTTAAGATTTAATAAAAATACTTTTAACTACTAAAATATCACTTTATTAATAACATACATGTTTTCATACATATGGCAGTTATTACAGTTATGCTACACTACACGTGGTTTTCTTGGTTTTTCTGGGAAAGGTGCGCACCATAATTTAAAATTGATTAAATTATGGGGTTGTAAATTTTCTATATGTGTGAACGGTGAATTATTTTTGCTGGCAAAAATTTAGTTTTTATATATGCAATGCATTCTGTGATGATTTTCTTTTTTTGATATCGTTAATATTTTGGAGAAGATTTAAATCAACATTTTTTAAAATATAATCTATTTATATATGTATGTATTAATTGCAGGTACCTTGTCGGAGAAGAAGACCCTGGGCTTGCAACGTTGGGTGATGGGCTGGACCCAGGAGTGGCAATTGAAGTGGACGGGACCGGAGACGAAGCCTTGTACGACGATGCTCTCGAGGAAGAACTCCCTCCGGTGCCTGTTGCCTACGACGACGGCGCCCGGCGTGCCGAAGCCGGAGTCCACCGGGATCCGCACCGTGTACACGTCTTTCTCCGCCTTGGCCTGCCTTTTCTCGAACCAGCCCTTCACCGCCACCTCCCCCGTCTTCTTCGGCGCCTTCGTCCCTGCACGATAACCAAAAACCCGCCCTTTTACATCTCGCGGCAGCAGTGCTGGTATGGTAGTACCCATCACATCCCCGTCGGTGAGATCGATATCAGTCGATCACGATCGGCGAAGTGGGCTTGATCATAAGTGAAATTAACCTAAAGCAACAATTACATGGGTCGATCTCGGTGCTAACGAGCTCCAACGCGACTTTCCGGCCGATCATATCCCCCACCGCGTCCATCGCACCCACCAACTTGTCCCTCACATCTTCCTTACTCATCCTCCTAACCGTCACCGTCGCCGTGGCCATGAATTTCACCACCGACTTCTGGGGCACCACCCTCAGCGTCCTCTCGCTGATCGCCGCAGCCACCAACACCTTCCGACCACCAGAGGAGACCAATCCATTCTTCCTCCTCTGAGCCACGGAAGAGGGGAAAAACAGGGTGGTCTCGCCGCCGCCGACGAAAGACGACCATCTTGTGCCAAGGAGCGAAGGGCCACCCGACAGGACATGCTTGGACGCAGCCGCCATTGTTCGCTTCACCTCCCTGCTCGATCGATTCCGATTTCGGAAGGCTTTCTTTCTCCGAGTGCCGTCGTCCGGAAACAAGGACATACATACTTATACAGGCATCCAGCGCGGTCGAGAGGAGGAGACAAAAAAGGAAATTTAAAAATGCAAATGACATATTTGCCCTTCGCCCCCAATAAATATAATATCTACTTATTTTTTAAAATGTATTATTCTAAGATAATTCAATATCAGTAGAATTTCAAATCAAAGATGATAAATTTTAGTGAAATATTTTTTAATGATATCAATTTAGTTATAATATAATATTTACCTAGCAACTTGCGAAAAAAAATCAAACATACACACGCTGATCTGTTTTTCTTATTTGATATTTTCTGGCTCGTTGTATCTGAACTTTTTTGCGCTTTTCAGCTTTTCTCGCAATTTCCATTGACATAATCATCGGTCTGTAACCGTGTATCGTTTATTGTAATAATAATAAAAAAAAGTTGGGCGGAAAGTCGCCTTCGACCGTGGTCGGGAAGAACCGCGTTGACCAGACTGATTTGCACCGACGGTATGAAGTCAAAAACCGCTGCATCAAAAAAAAAAAATTCAAATCAACCAGCGCTTCGAAAATGTACGTGTATATCATGGGGACGCGACGACAAACTTCTTTGACCGGCCCTTTCTCGCGCTCGAGTGGAGTATCCTTTATTCCTTTATTAATAATGAAATATTTTAATTTGGAGTATTATAAAAAATTCATATTTAAATTTCATTGTCCAATAAAATTAAATTTTACTATAAATTATAAAATAAAAATTCGAGGTCTTTATTTGCAAAAAAATTGATAACACGCGAGAAGGCCGAGTAGCTTGGTCTGATGTCGGAGTCGTAGCGTCAAACGTTACCAACCACCGGGAAGCAGGGAAAAACGTTTGCTTTTCCAAAGTAATTACTGTAATAAATTTGAAATCAACCATGCGAATTTAACCAGTCCTCTTCTTTGATTTGGTTATACGTTTCTTGTTTTCAAATACGAAGACTCACGCATCTCAGACATTGCCGTGACATCAACGCGAATTCCTTGACGCGTTCCATCGATCGTCGAAATGTATTGGCCGAGTACTTTGATTTTTTTAAGAACGACTGTTGATGAGCGGTCTCGTTTGCCGTTCATTTCAATCTGACTTTTAAAATTATTCTTAAAATTATATAATTTTTTTTTATTATTTTAATTATTATATAATTTTTATAAAAATTAACTTTAATTTTATTTCCATCTTACTTTTAGGATTGACCGAAATTTCCTTTAAATGTATCCAAAGTTGTTAAACAACTTGTTAGGTTGCCGGTTTTTTTTACGGTCCAATTAAAAATAAGTTAATTCGTAATTAATAAGTGTTTATCATCATTCCTAAATTTTATAATCTCTTTTGAAACTCTACTAATGTAGTATAATTAATTTGAAGTAATAATTTTTCAAAAAGAACTTCAATCACAAAATACTCGTAATAAAGGACGGTGATCGAGTAAACTTTTAAAATAGTAAAACAAATATTTTAACGATTAAGAGACATTTTACTAAAACTTATATTCCTGAGTTCGAAACTCTACTAACGCAGTAGAATTAAAAAGAAACGTCTAAATTTCTATTTTAAAGAATATTACGTTGAAAATTAAAAGAAAAAATATAGATTTTTAACCACTAAAATAATTTCTTAGTGATTGAAGGGAGAACTTATGATATCGAGTTTAAAACTCTATTAATGCATTAAAATTATTTTAAAGTAATAAATTTTAAAAAAATATTAATAAGTGCTTATCGGCCTTTTTGTACGTTTCGAGAACATCTCTCGACAGCTCGTTTATTTCCTATTTCATTTATTATATAACCAGTTTAGAGTTAAAAATAATTTTATAAATAAAATTAAAATTAAGATACGTATTATATATAAAAATTTATACGATAATAATAATAATATATAAAATTGGTGAAAAATTGAAACTTCTCGTCCCATGTTCCAAAACTTTTAGTACCACCGACGCGGGCGGCTTGTCATGTGTTCCATGTTTCAAGTAATGCTTTTTTTCCTTTGCTGAATGGTCGGCGGCTCTTTCTACGGTTTGAATGCAATACCTCTTCCTTTTAAAATCGTTCTCTTCTGCTCCTCCCCCCAACATTCAAAGAGCGCAAGATCGAATGCGTCATCGTCGTCTTCCGAATGGGGGGAAATGTTCCCGTCCGTCGGTCCAAAACCATGGGATGGGGAGCCACCGAACCACAGCGGAAGGCGTTACCAAGCGTGATCCGATTGAACTCCGCGCTCCAAGCCTTGAATTAATCCACGACGCGTCGTCACTAAAAGCCAGGCTTTGATGGGATTTTTCAAAAGAGGACCTTTCTTTTGTCTTGTGTAATTCGTGGAAACGAGAAAATTATGTGATTCGCGGTGTTACTCGACAACAAACAGGAGAGACAAATTATAAATAAATGTGAACACATTGCAGTAAAAATATTATTAAATGTGGACATGATAAATCACAAAAGTGATAACGGACCGTCGGGTCTACATAGTTTCCTGGTGTATTTTTAAAATACGTTACAGGTAGTTTTTTTAATTTCAAAAATTACTATATAAATTTTTATCAATATAATTACTATATAAATTTAACTTCAACATTTTTTTTAAAAATTATTCTCACCTTTTACTCCGGCGAGAGTTAATATAAAAGGGAGGCTATTTGTTTGGTCGTTATAAATTAATCTAGTGCGCTCGCCTGATGTTTTATTTTTTTAACTCAGCCGTGACTTTTTGATTTTGCTTTTTTCAATACGACATTTTCTCCAATGCGCGCAATTTTTCAATATGTCGACAGAGAGTCGGATTTCTTTGCCATCCAAAGAGAGGGACGATGTAGAGGGTTTGGGAGCGTCAAACGATCCAAAGATGGTACAAAATTTAGTTATTTGTTAAAAATAATTATATTATATATAATCAAAATAGTTGAAATTAGAGTTATCAAGACCTTTTGTTAAAATGTTCATTTGTAAAATTGTAAAATGTCAGTCGTATTTTTGTGATTACCAAAGAGTTTTTTGTAATTCTGTGAAATAATATTTCGTTACAACTGAACATCCGTATAGATGTATCTTAACACCCACCATCATTTTTGTCGGTTCTTTTCACTATTTTGTTCGCATGGTACTAGAGCCCACTTTACCTTTCCCTTTTCTCTCCCGTGGCGATTTTTTGCGATTTGCTCGATCCTTGGCGATTCCTATGGCGATCTTTGGCGATCTTACGTTTTCGGCTGCAATCTTCCTCTCCGCTTCCGACGATGATCAAAGTTCTCTCCATTCTCTCCACTGCACCATTCTTGTTCGCGAACTTCTTTGCGACGGCAGATAAAACCCCTAGTTTCTCTCTCCTCGTTTTTCTTGTCTTTTCATGCCTTTTTGCTGTATCCATGGCCAAAGAAAGCACAGATCTCCCTATTATTGATTCTTCTAGTCCTTTCTTCGTACATCTAAGTGACATTCATTCTATTAAAATTATTACCAAAACTCTTGAGGGACATAACTACCTCAGTTGGATGCGCGCGATAAGCAAAGTCCTTGATACTAAGAACAAACTCGATTTTGTTGATGGGACTATAACCATGTCTAATCCTCTCGAAGAACCAAAAATGCATTTACAATGGTCAAGATGCAACGATTTGGTTCATTCTTGGATTGTTAACTCACTTAATAGTGATATAGCTGCTAGTGTTGAATATTTTGATAGGGCTACTGAAATATGGAAGGACATTAAAGAAAGGTTTGGTCAGGGAAATAACTCTTGTCTTTTCCAACTAAGATGAGAGATATCCTTTTTTACTCAAGATCAATTAAGTATTTCAGGTTATTTTACTAAACTGAAGGCCCTTTGGGATGAAATTTCTGATCTGAACCCTTTACCTGTTTGTGATTGTGGTGGAATGAAAATTTTTGTGAACGTGAACAGAAAGAAAAAGTTTTTCAATTCTTGTTAGGATTAAATGATTCTTATTCTATTACTAGGGAAACAATTTTATTGATGGAGCCTTTACCTTCCATTAGTCATGTTCACTCTCTTCTTCTTCAAGAAGAAAAACAGAGAGAGATTAGTAACCTTTTTAAACAAGTGGAATCGTCTGCTATGGTTGTTTTTAAACAGAAAAACTCTAATCCTAAAAAGATTTTTCCACCAACAACAACAACAACAACAAAAATGCTAAAATGGTCAGACTTACATGTAGTCATTGTGAGTGGATTGGTCACACTGCAGACAAGTATTTTTGGATCTTGGGATTCCCACCAGGCCACAAGTTACATAAAGTCCATTCTGGCCCTACCCAACAGGGAAACAATAAAAGCAAAGTTGAAGTGAATGCAGTTGTGCCAAAGAATCCGACCTTTACACAGGAGCAATATCAGAGGCTCCTAAATGTTATTCAACAAAATGACTCTCAGGTAATGCTGCAGTTATGATTAATTCTTTAGGTAGTTTTATTTAGCTAATTGATTCAGGTGCTTCAGAACATATGTGTCATGATAAAAGCCAAATTACTAATCTTGAAGAACTTTCTTTTCATATGATTGTTCATTTACGTAATGGAAATAAAATTGATATTAAATATAAAAGAACTGTTTATTTAACTTCTAAAATTACTTTGAAGCATGTTTTATATGTTCCAAATTTTAAAATTAATTAGATTTTTGTTAGTAGGTTAAATCATGATTTAAACTGTAAAGTTATTTTCCAATCTAATATTGTCTTCTCAAGAGCAAAACGATTAGATGATGGAAAGAAATTAATGGAGTATTTTTACTCATACAAAACTGCAGTACTTTTTCTAACTCTTCCATAAGCAATCCTGATACTTTTAATTTATGGCATACTAGATTAGGTCATATTGGATTGGATATCATGAAACACCTACATTTTTACAGCCTTAAACAAAATAATTTTGACAAGTGTGATATCTGTCCCATGTGTAAACAAAGTAGACTTTCTTTTCCTAATAGTGTATCTAGAAGTAAAAATTGCTTTGATTTGCTCCACTGTGATGTTTGAGGTAAATTTTCTACTCCTTCTATTGATGGCTTTTCTTACTTCATTACTTTTGTTGATGATCATTCTAGAGCTACCTAAAGTGTATCTTATGAGAAATAAAACTGAAAGTTTACATATATTTAAATCTTTTCTCACTATGATCAAAACTCTGTTTAATCTAGTTATTAAAATTTTCAGATCTGATAATGGAACTGAATTTTTCTCTAAAGATTTTCAACAAATCCTTGTAGATAATAGCATCTTGCATCAACATTCTTGTGCATAAAATGGTATTATTGAGAGAAAACATAAACAAATTATTCAAATTGCAAGAGCCTTAAGATTTCAAGCCTTTCTTCCGCTGCATTTTTGGGGTTGTTGTGTCCTTATTGCTACTTATTTGATAAATAAAATTCCTTCCTCTGTTATTAATTTTAAAACTTCCTATGAGCTTCTATTCAAGCAAATACCCAATTATGATCACATAAGGATTTTTGGTTGTTTATGCTATGCTACTGATTTAAATCCTTTGAACAAATTTTCATCCAAGTCTAAGAAATGCATTCTAGTTAGTTATCCTTTAGGTTAAAAAGGATATAGATTATATGATATTGAGGACAAAGATTTTTTAATTAGTAAAGATGTGAAATTTTTTGAAAATACTTTCCCTTTTAAAATTGACCACCCTACTTATTATGATCATAGTAATCAAATAATGAATTATTATGAAGATTTATTTTTAAATAAAGAACAGTTACATGCAACTGATGATATTCCTTCTGATAATGATGAGTCTTCACAACAATCTGATAATAATGGTGATGAGATTACTGGTTATGAAAGACCTATTAGCGAGCATAAAACCCCAAATTACCTTAAAAATTACATTTGTAACTCAAAAAGGTCTGTTTATCCTCTTGTCAGTTGTGTCTCTAATCATAGATTATCCAATTCTTACAGAAACTTTGTAGAAAATATTAGTAAGCCCATTGAGCCTGCTAGTTATGAAGAAGCTGTAAAAGACACAAACTGGATTCAGGCCATGCAAAATGAATTAAATGCTTTAGAACAAAATAAAACCTGGGACATTGTTGAACTTCCTTCTACTACGAAGCCCATAGGATGTAAATGGGTTTTCAAAATAAAATATAAAGTAGATGGGAACATTGAAAGATATAAAGCTAGATTTGTTGTAAAAGGTTTTAATCAAAAAGAAGGATTTGATTTTAGTGAAACCTTTGCACCTGTTATTAAGGATACCACTGTTAGGATTCTACTTAGTTTAGCTGCCATTAATAAATGGAATATTTATAAGCTTGACATTAACAATGCCTTCCTTTATGGAGATCTAGATGAGGAAATATACATGTTGATACCACCTAGTTATGTACAAAATAATGCCTTGAAAAACCCTATCTGCAAATTGAAAAAATCCATATATGGATTAAAACAAGCCTCAAGATAGTGGTTTTGCTAAACTTGTTAGTGTTTTGAAGGAACTTAATTTTAAGGAGTCCTTGGCAGACTACTCATTATTTACAAAAATTGACCATAATGATTTTACTGTTTTATTGATTTATGTTGATGATATAGTCATATCTGGAAATAACTGCAAGAAAATAGAACAAGTAAAGCAGCATTTACAAAAACATTTTGGAATTAAAGATCTGGGGTTACTGAGGTATTTCCTAGGATTAGAAATAGCAAAATCTGATCAAGGCTATTTTCTCTCTCAAAGGAAATATACATTAGATCTTTTGAGTAACCATGGTTTACTTGAGAGTAAACCTGTGAGTACACTTATGGAAATTAATCTACATCAGAAAAATTACAAGAACCTCTTAAATATAGACGACTAGTTGGCAGATTGAACCATGTGACCATTAGTTGACCAGATATTTGTTTTTTGGTTCACTTTCTCAGTCAATTCATGATTAAACCTACTAAACATCATTATAAAGTTGCCTTTAGAATTTTGAGATATTTGAAAAATAAGCCAAGATAAGGACTATAGTTTTACAGTGATAACAGTCTAAACGTATTTGGATATTGTGATTTAGATTAAACTGGTCGTCAAATAACTAGAAGGTCCACAACTGGATATTATATCTTTCTTGGCAAAAATATTATAAGCCAGAAATCAAAGAAATAAACTACTATTTCAAGATCTTCGATAGAAGCTGAATATAAATCTATGACTACAACCACATGTGAAATACAATGGATTGTTTCCCTGCTTGTAGATTTTAACATTAAATATTCTACTCTAGTAAAATTATTTAGTGATAGTCAATCTGTAATTAGTCTTGCAAAAAATCTAGTTATGCATGAAAGAACGAAACATATTAAAATTGATTGTCACATTATTCGTAAAAAAATTAAAAAGAAGATTTTTGTTCCTATTTACATTTCAGGTGGTGACTAGTTGACCGATGGTTTTACAAAAATTTTAGGAAATCATATTCTAGAAAAGCATATCAACGAGATGATAACAGAAGACATATACAGTCCATCTTGAAGAAAAGTATCAAGACCTTATTCTAAAATGTTCTTTTGTAAAATTGTAAAATATCAGTTGTATTTTTGTAATTTTAAGAAACAATATTTTGTTACACCTAAACATCTATATAAATGCACCTTAACATCGACCATTATTTTTGTCGATTCTTTTCACCCTTTTGTTCGCAACATTATTTAAGAAAAAAATTGGTAAGGGAGTGTTGTGGTGACAGCGGAGGGTCAGACGATCAGGCGTGGCAGAAGCTTGAGATGTGTGAGAGGGTTTGAGCGAAAAATCAAGTCGAGGCGGATCAAGTTTTTTTTGGCCGTAATGATAATAAATAGTGAAGTAAGATGCTTATTATTGAAATTTTTATTTGATGACTTTACTAAAAGACTTTGCACTACAACTTATTAGAAGCTTCTTGACGTCCGAAGCAAATGACCCTTGAGAGCTAAGGCGTAAAAATAAATAATGAATGTCAATTACCGTTCAAATCAAGAATAACTTAATTGTCATATCTCCAAATATTTTAAAAAATGGCAATCATTGTAAAATTCTAAATGTGTGTGTATATATATATATATCTTAACCAATAACTAAATTTATATTTATAATACTAAGGAAGTGAATTAAAAAATTTAATTTCATAGTTTGATTTCAAAATAGCCCAAAAATAATATATGCATAAATACATTATATATAATATTTGCATAATTATATCCAACATTAAGTCCCTATTTGTTTAAATTCGACATGGCACAAGTCCAAATTTTTTGGTAGCCTAATACTATTTCGGATCACGTCGTGCCTAATCTTTTGGTCGATAGCCTAGGCATAACTTATCTAGGTTTGTGTCATGTCAAATCAGGTTTGGCACAGTTTAATTTTTAATTATATTTTTATTTTATAAATATTTAAAAATTCTAAAATTATTTTCGTGTTGTATTATACCGTGTCGTGTCGGTTCGAAAATTTCAAAGACCGGCCTAAGCACGACCCATCAAACCGTATCGTACTAGCCCACTACGTAATTTGACTGTACTAGGTCGTGATGGCCTAGATGGGTATGAACTAATTGATATCTCTAACTTTTATCTTTTACTATGTATCTCAATTGTGTATAGTAATATTTATCAAATATTTTTAATATTTTATACTAAAAATACTATATCAAAAACTTATATTGTAAATTATATAATCTCTTAAAAAATATAAATTTTATTTCACCTAATTCTATCTCTTAAAAATCTATCCTGAATAAGCTATCTAGCATTCTCCTGCTGGCTTCCTTTATGTCAACATTAATGCATGAAAGCAAAAGTTGTAAGGCCTGTAATTTCACAATACAAAAATTTTATAATATACCAAACATCTAACAATAAATCATGTTATATCATAATTGCATAGATTTAGAGTTGAGATAAGTTTATCAAATAAAATTGAATTTTACAGTAAATTTATCAAATTCTAAATCTTAAATTTTATCATAGAAGTTTGTACGTAAAAATTTATATAGTAATGATAGTATGCGAAAGTTTATACGAAGTTAACTGATAATAAATAAAATTGTTACTAAACTAAGTTTCAATGTATGCAAACATAGAACAATGATACCATGATTATCTTAAAAAAGGAACACATAACAGTATTAAGCACACAAAATACATTTTAAATTTTAATATACCTCATGTATGGCTGTATTTTTAAACCTATATTCCAATACTAATTTAATTACCGCACCCTAAGAAAATTAGACAAATTTTTCTTGTAAAAAGGATCCACCATTATTATTTATCATGAAATATCAAATTTTATTTGAAATATTAAAATCTACGAAAAGGTGATTATTATTACAATTAGAGCAACTAATATTTGTTACTATTACAAGGTATCAGTAGCTCAAGTTAAACAAAGTTGAATATTAATTTATCACACGAGAAAATATTTCACCATTCAGATCATGATTTGTGTTGATATAATTTTACTTTATAACTTAACCTGATCAATTAAGATAAAATGAGTTGCAATGAGGCAAAATAGGTCAAGCACCAAATGATCATCCAAAAATTGTGAGAAATAATTCATAAAAAAGTATAAGAATCCTAGCTAACAAAAGTCAACCTACCAAAATAAACGAGAATATATATCTTATTAGATGATGTCACGTCTAAAAAATTATACAAAGAATGTTAAGATTTACAAGTGATACAAAGATATCAGTTTTACTCATTTTTTTCAATGTGGAATTACTTTTATCAACATACATCTACGTTTATAAGTTTCTTATTAAAGTATTCTAAATAACGTCTTAGGTATAATGTATATGAATTGATTTTGATATTATATTAAAATTTTATCTCAAAATCAATTAATTAATAGGAAAAGATTCACAAGTAATATAAAAATGTTAGTTTCACTTATCTTTTCCAATGGGCTACTTTAAAAGGAAAATTTGAAAAAAAATTGTTGTTAAAATTAAAAAAATCTGGAAATAGAAAATTTTATAGGATCATTTGCGTACCGTATGAAAATATAGGAAAATTTATATTTATTTTAAAAAAATTAAAAATATTTTAGATTTTTAATATTTCAACGATAAAAAAATTTCTAAAATTTTCTTTTCACTGATTTTTAGGAGACATAAAACCCTCCTAAAGATCTATTATAATATCACATTCTTAGTCTTAGGTATCGTTTGAAGAGAGCTCTAGTCAAGTTTGAAAGTTGGAAAAAATTAAATTTAAAGTTAATTTTACAAACGAAGTTAGTAAAAGTTGTATATTAATTAAGAAGTTGAAAATTTATATAATAATAATTAATAACAATAAGAATTGATGTGAAGTTAAAATTAAAATTAGAGGTTAACTCTTTTTGTAAAGAGCTGAAATAAATATACTCAAAGAAACTATTTAATCATAACTAATTTCTTACATCGATATTTGAAAATTGAATTCTTGACCAAAAGGGTACGTGCAACTCATTTGAGAGTCTTCAACCGATGAATTTTAAATTTCTTAGAATTTATGCAATCAGGATTTTAGATAGAATCATTTTTAATAGTTTCAACGTGTTAGATTTATGCAATCAGGATTTATCTTATGCAATTCTGCGCAAAGTTCATATAAATCTGTTTTTTCAATTTATTTTTATGTTGTTGGTATTGATACAGTACAAATAGGCTCTTATTCTAAGAAAAAGGTATAAAATATTAAACGACTAAAATTTAATTTTAATGATTTTTTTTCACCTAAGCTCTATATGAACCTTACAAAGGTTTCACGTGAATTATATATTTTTAATTCATTTTTATTGTAAGGCAATCCCACTCTCTCTCTTTTTTTTTTTCTTCAATTCATTAATCAAACCCAGATACCTTGCAAAAATAAATTCTCTTTTCAAACCGTCACCGTTCATATTCAAAATGTTGTCGATAACAACATTTATAACAACATTTAATTTTTCTTCTGCTCTCTTTATTAGGACTTTTGTTTACCTCTCCATGACTTTGACTTTTTAGTCAGCTATTTTTTTTACTTTTGAAATTTTTTTGTGCTCTCTGATTTCTGTCATTTCACGTTAGCATCGTTTAATTAATATATTTTAATATTTGAAAAAAAACAAGAAAAAGTGGAACCTACGGTTCTTACGACCGGGATAAAATAAATAAGTCCTTGGGGGGAAGGTTGTCAGAAATCGCAAACCTCATCACCCATCGGACGGTGATCAGTAGACGTGGAATTGTCAACGACAGCGTTTGGGAACGTGACAATAAGAAAATACTGACCTGGTCATGACAGGAAACAGTTGATCCTCCTCGTCCTCCAAATCTAAGCACCTGAGGTAAGGTTCCCTGCGAAGCATCTTAGCACAGGCACGGAGACGGAGTTAAAATAAAGAATCGGAAATTCTACCCGACTTCCGACGTAGTGCCTTCCACCTCCTCAGCCGGCGAAGGTAGATCGCTGGGAAAGGGGGCAGAAGCAGGAGTGACGGAGATGTGTCCGCTGCGCATAATCCTGATCTTCCTCTCGGCGACGCTCGCGGGGTACTTCGCCTGGCAGTCGGTGCGGTCCGGCGACAACGACGACTTGGAGGAGGAGACGACTGGCGGGCGGAAGAAGAAAATTCGGAAGGGATTCGGAGAGGTGCGTGATTTCTCTCTGGACACACCTTCGATTTTCGAGCTTGTTTTCGATTCGAGGGAGAAATGATGCTAGCGATTTTCGGTGTCGGTTGCTTGTTTGATTTCGCAGGTGATCGGTGATGGTTTCTGGGGGTTGGTTGACATGGCTAGTGGTAGGTACATGTGGAGGAACCTCGTGGACGCGACGGAGAGGTGAGTACCAAAAAGTGAGGGAAACCGTGTCTTTCAGGCTTTTTGCCCTTCTGGTTCGGCGTTGTGATTGTTTCATTGTTTCAAGTCTTTAACATGGGCATTGCTTTATGTGATTAATAATTATTCGTAAGTTACCTTTTGTCCGAACTGTGTTCTTTCGTTGCAGATCTTCTTCCTTGTCCGGTGACAGATCCAATGCGCGTAACGATACATTTGGCAAGATGATGTGATCTTCCTTTCAGGCGTGATACATTTGGCTTTGTTTTTACCTGCTCACTTGTTTCCGTGCAATGTCGATACTTCTGTGTGCCACTCGTCCATCAACTCCTTCGGTGAAGATCCTGAAATATCTGTGGCGTGTGTCTGGATACTGCGACGATGAATGCCTTTTCTTCTCGTGGTGGTGTTTGATTTCTGATTTGTGAACATACATGAGTCAAATGTCGGTGCCTGCATGTTGATTTCTGATATGTGTTGTGGAAAACGGAAAAGCTTAAATTATGTAATAAAAATTTAATGATATATAAAAAATTTTATTGATCATTACAAAAGGGGTGGATATTTTACGACGAAATCCACCAACAGCGACGGGGCAGGCATGGATTACTTGGAGGAAACGAGGCCGCGTTTCCTCTTGCAATCCCACGCCGCCTCCTCCTACCCGTCGTCCATTTCCGCCGTGCCCGAAACCCTAATTAAGACCTCCACCATCACCGCCACCATATGCTTCTCCTCCTCCGGCTTCCTTATTTTCTCCGCCTTTCACTTCCTCGCTTCCTTCCAGATCCTCAACTTCCTTCTCGTCTGGATCGCCCTCTCCCTCCTCCTAGGCCCCTTTGCCCCGGTCTGCCTCACCGGTGGCGACGTACGGGTTGGCCATGGCGAGATTCTCCATGAGCCTGCCGATCACGAACCGGAACCGACGGAGGAGCCGAAGAAACGTAACGCCGGGCGCAGATCTCGGAGATACGATGCTGCTGCTGCTCTTGCTGCGGCTCCTTCTCCTCCTCCCGCGTCAGCTGATTTCTACGCGGGTTCTACCGGACCGGTAGTTACGAAGAAGGCCACGGAGGAGGAGAGGAGGAGCGACGTCGAGCAGGTGGAGGAAAAGGAGTGGGATGACGGCGATTTGGAGATCTTGAAGAGGCAGATTGCAAAGCATCCCGTAGGAACGCCGAGGCGCTGGGAGATCATTGCGGAGGCGTTCGGAGGACGGCATGGGTTGGAGAGTGTCATCAGGACGACGAAGTCTCTGTCCGAGAAGCGGCCGGGCGCGAGCGATTCGTTTTCGCAGTTTCTAAGGCAGAGGAAGCCGTTGGACAAGCGAGTAGTGGATGTGATTGCTGATAGTGCTGACAGTGGTAACGTTCAAGGAAATGTTAGTAACGGGAGTTCGGCATGGAGTTCTGGAGAGGACGTTGCACTGCTTAATGCCCTCAAGACGTTCCCAAAGGATACGCCGATGAGGTGGGAGAAGATTGAGGCTGCCGTTCCGGGAAAATCAAAGGCCTCTTGTATGAAAAGAATGGCCGAACTGAAGAGGGATTTTCGCAGCTCCAAGGCTTCTGACGTGTAGTGGTATTCTTTTCGTCTTGCTTGTTGAGCGAATCCCGTGTTTGGGACACCAAAACAGGCAGGCACTTCCCGGAATAGCAGGTAAGTTTGATTTGAGAATTGTGATTCAGGATCAACCATATATATATATATATATATATATATATATGTATGTATGTATGTATGTATGTATGTATTTGATCTATCCAATGACCAAGCGGAGGATGTGTTTATACTTGTTCACTTCGATTTTTTTCTCTGTTTCCAGTGTAGGCAAAATGTCCTGGTATTGTTATTGTAAAATGTTCTTCGAATAATTTGATAAGGTGGTTAATTTTTCTTTTGAAAAAGCCATACTTTTTCAATCATAATTCCTTTTTCTATTACCAAAATTATCCCATAATTTGTAAGCCAGTTCAAATGGTGTTTGCCAATTTCTGGATCAATATTGACATATTTGTTTTCCTAGTTTGTTGTTCTTTTCATCTTATGCAATGTGTTAGATTTATATTGATATTCTTTTATCGAATCACCATCACTTAGATTAATACCATTTTTGGTTCTTATAAATATACTATTTGGGTATCTCGTTAGTGTTGTCGGTGTGACTAACTGAACTTCTGACGTTGGTACGATCTGAAACATGAACATCTGATTCAAGATCACTTCACTTAGCTATAAGTTGAGGGATTAAATTCTATATAGCCATAAGTACAGTCTTTACTTTTACCAATATGACGCTGTTCAGCAGATATGAATGAATGCCGATTAATTTATAGATGCTGCATGTGGTAATAGATTGGTTATGGTTTTTTTTATAATGGTAGTGATTTAAATACTGTTGTAGCCGATTGGTTATGGTATTCATCAGACTTTTGCAATGTGTGATGCGACCTTACTTTGTGTTTGTAACCTGCACGTCTCCAACGAGTCAGAGGGAAAAAATCAGAGCATACTGAATTGTATTTCTTGTGCTTTGCATAAACCAGACTTTCTACTAGTTTTTAATCTGTAAGGTTAAAGGAGGGGGGCTAAGGAAAATTATGTTGCGAAAAAATAGTTTAACATGGGCAACAATTAGTGAAATTGAGAAAACCAATCCTTATAAGTCTTTTTTCACTAATCCATTGGTTTTAATAAGATAAAATCTACAAATTACATTTGTTACTGTAATATGGATAAAAGAATGATGGACATGCTTTTTTTTCTAGTTAGTAAGAAGATATTGTTGTTAGAGTATGCAATCGTACAGTCTTAATTAACTCAGTTACTTGAGTTGGTGATGATAATAGGTTCTTCAGTAGGGCATCGTAACATTCGAATTGATAAGCTCCCATATCCTTGTAAACTCACGTTTCATTTGATTGCAGCTTGCAAATCACAGAAAGCAGTCTCAGATCCGGGCTTCGTTTGATCAGGTTAATTGGTATGTAACTTATTCAAAAACCTTGAGTTTTTTGTTAAGCTTATTGCTATCTTACCTTTTTCTACATCTTTCAAAGTTTAGATTCGCATTGATTTACTGCTGAAAGGGATTCGGATCAAATTTTAAACTAAGGTTGCCTATTTTCAGGGAAAAGATAAATCAAACTATCATCGCTGACAACAAAATGGTAAAAGAATAAGTATTAAAGCTTCTTATTTAGAGAATTTGGAGAATCAGGCAAGTGGAACTAAGGATTACCTTTATTCACCAACATGGTGAATTCTCCTCGTCTCTTCTTAAACCAGCAGAAAGAAAACTCCAGACTGCAATCCCCAACTACTTGCTCATTTCAAGAGTCATTCAATTCGTTGCATTGGAAGATAAATCGGTACAAAAGTGAAATCACACAATAGTAGTTTTTGTACTTGCATTTGAATTCAGGGTGGGATTAATATTGAACCAATGCTATAATACAAAGAATAAAAATGTCCACTCTACTTACTGAGTGGCATACGTAAATCCATACTTAGTACTGTAACTGAAGAGTGGGTTATTTCCAACTTTCTTATGTCCTTGAAAATGAAATGAGGATTGATGATTATTTCTCTCCCCGTCGCCTCAAGGAATTTATCTTGGGGTATAAAAACCCAGCAGCTGTAAAACATTACTGATTTTAGATGAACGAAATGTTCTCATATTTTCGCTTCGTCATCTTTCCGCGTTTGGTTGCTTTGTAGTAAACGGGACTACAAAAGTGTATGGGTCTTGATGGTTACTTTCCACCAACAAAGGTATAAAACACCAAAGACATGAGTACCCAGAAGGGTAAGGTAAAAAAGAAGAAGAAAAGAAAAGAGGCTGCCATAAGAAAATGAACTAGATCCGCAACTTGTCAGAAATAAGATTTGGTACAACAGATAAAGGAGAGCATGCAACCCCACTGGCCGTTGGCCGAACCCCATCGAATCCCACAAATCTGTACCAAAAATGAGGACATGGAGGACAGGAAACGAGAACATCGAGTCGTGTTCCTGCTCATTATCATAGACATAATAACCTAATAATGATGGTCAATCTCATCACCCAAAATGGGAAAAAGAAAATAAAATACAACAAATTACCCAACAAAGCATTAAAATACCACCGACATGTGCCAATCCGGTGAACCGTCAATCTCATCACCCAAAATCGTGAGCTGGAAAAAACCGAACAAGGAATTAATGCACTAGCACGGCTGGAAAATGCTAATAAGTGAAAATTAGTAATTAAGAGCCTGTTTGTGCCACTGCCACCATTTGGTTCGAAAGAGTCTTACTCGTTTATTGTGTTGCCCTCATTCGACATACAGTAACTCATTAAACAAAAATAAATCCACCTTCTTTGTGTCACCGCCTGCCCTGTTCGAAGAAAACACCATCTCCCCTCCTCCCCGACCGAAAATGTTGGCTATGTTTTACATGTTATCATTTTGCTACATCTTTGATCCGAGGTAAAATATGTTTTGAGCAAAATATGTCTGGAAATAAATTCGTGTAGGAACTGGATCTGAAAAAAGTTGTGTAGCTACTCGAATTGAACAAAAAAAGTTATCATTTATGTTCATCATCTTCGATTTGAAATACTGCGACTAAAACAAAAAAATAATCAACTTTGTTGGTTCATTATCTGTTAAAATAATTTGATTGCATTAACAAAAGTTTGCTGCAATCGGAAAGATAAGAGGTTATCATCACATATTTTTGGTTGCTGCAACTCGAAAAAATGTTGTTCAAATAATTATCGAAGGCGGTAAAAAATACCCCTAACAAATCATTTGTCGCAACAAAAAAATTACTCGTCAAAATAACAACTCCATGCATAGGCATAGCAAAAAAACAAAAAACAAAAGAAACCGTTCAAAAAATACTCGTAAAAATGCATCAAACCATAACAAAAAGCCAATCCAAAAAATACTAGTAATACCGTTCGATCTAAGACAAAAAAATACCTACAATGAAACTAAGCGATAAAATTTGGTCATTGAAAAAAAAACACAAACATCGAAGATCGTGTAAAGCGACGTTCCAATCTCGGTGATGGAAAGTTACGTTACCAAAAAGACTTTAAAATATTTATGTACGGTCAAAAGGCTTTTAAACATACCCATCATAAGCATCAAATAAATAAATAGTAAAAGATGTTCTCATATCAACTTAAAATGAACATAAAATTCTTACGAAATAAAACCTCCGTACCGTTCAAAACAGACAAGTGTCAACATCAAATAAATACAGTTAATTAACTTCACCCATACAAGTCATAAAAGGCACAAAACCACGTTCGTACCAGCCTATTGAAGAAGACCCTTGACTGATCAAGCGGACCACTAAAATAATCACACTTCATAAAAGGCAGGAAGACGACACCACGTTCGTAATTGACCTATATATATATATTGAAGAAGGCCCTTCAAGGATGAAGAGGACCACTAAAATAATCGCACGCCGGGGTTAAAACCCCTTAAACGGAAACACGGAGAACAAAAGAGTGAGCGAGCGGAAACCGTAAAACACATGGCAGATGATGGCAACAAATGACTTCTCCGACCACAAGTCTGCAAGTCCTCAGACAACGTTTCTTTTGCCTGCTGGAACTTGAATAATCATCAATGTGGGGGGCGGGGAAAGAACAAATGAAACATATGAAGATGGAATTCGTGTTTTTGTGTGTGTGTTTGGGTTGGGTTCAGTCACCACCACTGATGCACTACAACTCCGCCGCCCCGGAGTGAGGAGAAAAGCTCCAAGCACTGCCCGTAGGTCTTGCGATACTTGGGAGACCTTTCTCCCGGACAGCATCTCTGCCACCGATTGTAGTGGCACTCCAGAAATAGCTCGTCCACGAGGCAGATCGCACCCGTCTCGAACAACCTCGGAATCAAATCGAACTCCGTACCCTCTACATCCATCTTCACCACCACAAAATCTCTCTCCGACACCGTGTTCTTCAACCACTCCGCAAAATCGATGCCTTGTATGCTGTGCGCACGCCCAGAGCCAGAGGCCGAGCTGATTCGACCCATTCCGAGCCCTCTGCCTTCGGCGTTGTCGTGATCGTCCGGGTCATGGCTCACCTCAAACCTCAGCGTCTCGTTGCGCACCCAAGCCGCAAAGGGAATCAATTCCACCCCTTTCTTCGTCGCGTACTCGGCGTAAAATGCTCGATCCGCTTCGATGGCATAGATTTCGAACGTCCTGTTCTGCTTCGGGTACTGCTTCCTGAACCAGCTTCCGATGCTCGACCCATAGGTCCGAGCGCCGACGTCAACATACACGTACTTGCGCTTGAAGCTGATGTCCGCCATGGAGGGCAGATACTTGATGTTCTGCACGTTCCTCTTCAAAGTGATCCACGGCTTCAGCGGCTCCTCGTTTATCAGCGGCTCTGCCGACTTCACCATCTCCAGCTTGTACGCCGGAATTCTGCACTTGTTATTCTTTAATTCGGTACCGGAGGCCTCCTCCTCCTCCTCCCGACCAAGAGTACCTCCTCCTTCGTCCTTCTGCAAAACTATCTCGTGGACAACTGCTGCACTTCTGAAGCCAGTAATCTCACGGGATCTGGCCAATCTACAAGAAGGAAACAAACCTAAAAGAGAATCGAGACTATAAGCATCACCGGCGGAGGACGTGTGAACCACAAGGTACCACCCGGGCTTCAACGTCCTCTCCAGCTCCAGGGCGAGATCGATCGGCCGCTTCGACCCCTCGATGATCCCCACACCGGCGAAAACGAAATCGAACGAGCCCTTCTCGAATGGCTCGCGTAGAGGATCGCCTGCCACAAGCAGCGGCGGAGATTTCGTCTTCCCGATCCCGACTGCGTCGTGGACCCCGATTTCCTTCAGCGCGAACACCTCGTGCCCCACGGGGCTCCCGACGCACAGAGACCTAGACCCCGGCGAAAGGAACCCCTCCATGACAAGGCCCTGGAAGACGCCGGTGTAGTAACTCACCGCCGTCCTCCATTCCCGGCTGGACCACTCCGGTTTCGAATCCCCGGCACGTACAAAAGCTCTGTTCCCGGTCTTGACGCCCCCAGAGATGGCCACGCGCGCGTCGGTTTTAGAGAAGCAGAACTCACCGGCGTCGCAGAGATCGCCGTAGATGGTGACGACGTAGACGAAACGGAGCACGAGGAAGAAAAATCCGAGCAGCAGCAGCCTCAACGCCAGATTCTTGGCGGTGAATCCGCCGTAGTTCACCCCCGCCGCCGGTTCCATGGTTCCAGAGGAATGTAATGTTGCGCAAGAAACGAAAAAGGAATCCGGGAAGGAGAGGAATCGAGTGCTCTGGTAAACCTAAAATCCGAATCAACAAAAAGAACGCGCAGACAATTGTGTCGATTTGCTTATCGGGAGCAGAAGCGGGCCGACGTGTGGTTTCCGCCGACGAGGATTGGGAACGAGGGACGGAAGGGAGGCGAGGGAGGGGCGCGATCGGAGAACATGGCCGACGGATTTCTTTCCTTTCTTCTTCCGACGAAGAAAGCGAGAGGAACGCCGACGGGAGCTAAGAACAAAACCGCGTTGGTGGTGGGAAGGCGATGTGGAAGCGAACGCTGACGCGGTTAGCTTACATGTAAATATATATACAGCACTGGGCACGGGCCACACTGTTGTCCCACACGCCTCGCCCTGGTGCGCGCGGGCACGTCCGTGATCCACCGTGGCCGTCGATGTCTGATCCGACCGTTGCGTGCCGTCGAGTGGTCGGTCTCGGAAACGTCGCCTCCAAGTCCGTTCCGACATGCCTCACCATCACATTTGCGGAGAAAAAGGAAAAAACAACACATCCTTCGCGATTACGGATTCCACGTGGCACCAGTAATAAAATTAATTAACCGCATATGCACACTCCTGCTCTCTTCATGAAAAATTTAATGTCATTAAATCTATGTTTCGATTTAAATCTTGTTATTGAAAACTACTTTTGGGATGTTAACTTAAAACTAATTTTACTCTTCGTTATGTATCATCATCATTTTCCTCTTTTTTTACGTTTAAAATATTTAATCTACTAAGATAATTACTGTGGTCCAGAAGATAAAATGGTTAAAAAATTATTTTCTATATTTTTTATACCTAAAATTTTATTTTATTTTTTATCGATTACTTTTCCATGAATTTTGTCCTCGCAAACACCTTTACAAGATTATTTTTCTCAGCTGTGATCAGACAAGGAGGTTTTTTTTATTCTCGTGACGGTTGGTTGGGTTTCTCGTGCCACGACCGTTGGCTTTCAGGTAAACTTCTGTTTTGATAAAAAAAAGATACGACAAGGGCAGAGCAATCTCGACCGTCGTACGATGTATTCACGGGTTGGATCAAGACAACAGAAAGATTTTTTTTACTTTTTTTCTGTTGGGCTCTGGAGGGGCCGTTGGTGAGTGAAGCGAGCCCACGCTAAAAGGTTTCGCAAACCGTGGGCGGCGGGGGCGTGGTGCCGTTGCCGCCGCCTTTGGCGTCGTTAATTTTTTTCCGTAATTTTTACTTATTTTTACATGTTAAAATATAATTGCAGTTCAACAAAAGCAATAAAAAAAAACTGCAAGCGGAGATTAACACAAAAAGAAGAAGCAGCGAAGTCCATAGGGAAGGAAGAGGAAGGAAAGTAAGGTAGCAGATGGTTAAGAAGCTAGAGCCGAAATCAAAGGAATGAAACAGGAGTTAGATGATCCACAATTGAAAGAGCATCGAAAAAATTGATCAACAGTGAAATTTTAGTAGCAAATCCGTCAACAAAGGCTAGCGATTCTCAAAGGAGTCGAATACCATGAGGAAGGGAGGTAGATGGTATCATGGTGGAGATCTGATCGAGGGTGGTCTCTGGCGAAGTCTTTGTCAATGTTATCTTGCAAAATCTAACATCACACATTCCTTAAAAGTTAACTTTTTTTTCTAGATATGAACTCAAAAAATCAAATAAAATCTTGGATTATTTCACAGAGGTTGATATGTTGATATCACAGAATTGAAACCAAATATCATATCCAATTTTGGAGCTTGAGTGTCTAGGATGATATCCTTAAATTAGATTTGATTCTTGGCTCTCAGTTGGAATATCCATGTAAATCTGCTAGTAGAATCTGGCCGAAACATTCAATTTAATGTTATAAAGTGTTCTATCGACCATTTTGCTTGATCCAAAGTTGTTGAACTATTTATCGATTTATTTTTTAAAATAATGTGGGCAACTTGTGTTTTCTAACCCAAAAAAAAAGAAAAAGAGTGCATACATTTTTGTTGAGGAGACGTGAATTTTGATCAAACAGTGAATAAATATATTTAGCGGAAACTGTAACATTTTTCTAAAAATGTTATAAATAATTCATTTTTTGACATAATGTTTGGCATTAATATTAATAAAAAATTACAAGTATCGTTGTTTTTAATTCACTAACTAAATTATTAAACAATAGATAGAGGAACCCATGAAATACACATGACGTGGGGCGATCACTATATATGTGTCAATGGATCGTACCAGCATGAGGTTCGATCCGAAGTGTTTTTTCGGCCCGACACTATTTACGTCGGGTAAGTCATTAGATATTTCAAATGGTAACTTGTTAAAAAATTCATGAGATATATATATATATATATAATTTAAAAAGTATATTAAAATAAATATAAATTATAAAAAATTATAAAATTATTTTTATATTATGTCAAATCATGCATCGTGTCATATCAATTCAAAATGCAAAAGGTCGATCGCCCATCAAATCCTACCGACCCAGTTAAACATGATCTAATTAACATATTTTGCTCAGCTTTGTTTCTCTCCGTCACCGGCCCAATGAAACTCTGATCTGTGATCGTCGGCGCCGCCCAAGTCCGGCTTCCTAGTGTCAACGGTCACGAATACAGCTGCATTTCGACCTCCTCCTCCTTCAGGCCACCCTCCATTCCCGTCACATTCCATTGCTTCTTCTTCTTCTTCTCGTTCTTCTACTCCCGTGGATCGACGTCACGGAGCCCAACGCCAACGACGACGCTATTAAACGTCACCGTTGCGTCTACTCTTTTCAGTTTTCTTATTAATCGGTTACTTTAGTCTTATGTGTTATCGTATCTGTTTATTTAGCTAAGGACCTTCTTGTCTTTTAAGTTACTGTCCTCTCTTAAGTCTATATATGTACCCAAAAACATCTCTGTTAATTTAATCGACTGATGCATTGCTTTCGTTGTTCTGCATGCTTCTTCCTCTCTTGCCGACGTTTTTTCTCCCTTCTCTAACAGGCACTGTCACTGTTTCTCTTAAGTCTCGTTCATCATCAAGAGGTCTAAAGATCTCCGTACATCAAAAATTTGAAAAATAAAGATTTAGGATATAAGAAAGGAAAAGAGAAAAGAAAATTAGGAAATAAATTTTTTTTAGAATTATTTATATAAGTTGCAGAGAAATTCTGAAATTTTAATTTTAAAAAATTTATAAATATTTTATATTTTAACATTATATTTTTCTTATAATCACGAATTTAACAATAGTCAAGAGAGATTAGATAAAATACATAAGATTTAAAAAAAATATTATAATAAAAAATTTTATGAATTTTTTCGATCAAATATGTGAAAAATGATCGAAAATAATGTATACGTGATGAAAAAAATTAATTTTTTTTTATATTTTCGGAACTTATAAATACATGAACATTTCTTAAAAAAATTAATATTTTTAAGAAACCAAAAACCCCTGTAATCAACACGGGAACTTGGGAAGATTCGACTGCTACCGAGAATTTTGTTAAAGGAATCAAAGTATTGAAATTTTGGAAAAGATTAATCGTAACACTGGTAATTGCACCACAAGAGAATACTCCTATTATCACTAATTTAACTATTGTTCATTGGACGGATTTGTCCAACTATTCTGCCAATGCTTAATTTTAATATTCTGATGTTAACTTTTATTTTGTTAAAATCCTCTCCCTTCAAACTCTCTTTTTTCCTTTTTACTCCTTTCTTTATCTAAACTTGCCTGAATTTTTGTTATTCCCGATTTTTTGTCGTTTTTTAATATCATATCATATACTTATCAAAAAAAAATTAACGTTATAAATCAACCCACCACGACACGGGTCATGGTCATTACCAAAGCGTAGGACGACAACAACGAGGTGGGATATGAATCAGACGACAGACAGGTACGTCCACCGTAAAAAGCAGCGGCAGCGGAGGCAGCATCGCCGGTTCGGTGGCGGAGAAAGACGAAGACACGAGAAAAAAACAAAAAAAAAAGGAGACCCACTTGGATGATGGGAGGACGGAGTGCCCTGATGGCGACCTCCGTCATCACTGAGATTTTTCCGTGCGGTCTTCTTCTTCTTCGTCGTCGTCGTTCCAGTTCGTCGCCGTTTTCCCAATCTTGTGCAGAACTTTCAGGACGGCTTCTGGAGTAACGTTACCCGTCACCGTCACCTTGTTCAGCTTCACATCCACCTTGTAGGTTTCGATGTCTGGGGAGAGAGATCAAGAAATCGATCTTAATTAATCAGCATGGATGGGTTGAACACAGATCAGTGATCATATATAGGCAACTAGCTAGCAATTAATAAAATCTGTTGGGTGGCCGGAAGTGACCGAAGAAGCGACGGGAAGATCGAAGTAGAGATCGATGCATGCAAATCAATAACCCATGGATCAAGCTAGAACGATTACCCTCAATCTTCTTGATGGCCTTCTTGATCGCCTTGCCGCATTCATAGCAGTGTATGCCCACCTTCAGTTCCACCACCTGTACAAGAACAATCATTCATTCAATCGATCACCACAACAATTACAATCCATACCCGAAGCACAAAAACCCCCCAAAACTAATTAATTAAAGATGGCGAAAACGGAAACCCAGACTGGGAATTCATGATTTTGGTGCTAGGAGAAGGTGAGCTTACGGCCATGGAGCTTCAGTCGCATACACGGCGACGGCGAACTCGGAGTGCTCGACCATGAGTGTTCTTTCTCCAGAGTGCTTGTGCTTAATAAATAGCTCTCCGGCCGACAGATTCCTTCCTTGACGCCGGAGTATTCCGTGTAGTTGACGTCGGAATCTTACGATCTCTCCATTAAAATAAAAATTAAATTTGAATGTATACGGTGATAACTTTTTTTAATTTATTGTTAATTAATTTTAGGATAAAATGTTAATATTTTATTAAGATAAATTCACATGTTATCCTCCATAACTTTTAAAGATAATTAGTAGTAAAAGAAGTTCAGATTTTATTTTTTTCATGTGAAACAGAAGGGTGCTAATTCTATTGTTGTCAAATGTTAAATTATTTGTTATATTTTTTAAAAAATAAAAAATAACAAGCGTCAATCGAAATACGTACACCTGTGCAACTTTGGATTATATTCATGTGTTTTTTTATATTTCATTTCTTACATCACGAAAAATTTTATCAAAAAATTAATAATGACTGCAATAAAAAAAATCCCACAAACCTATGGTTACAATAAATTGATAATAAGTAAGAAATTAAACGTCAGGTAAATTTGACGTAGAATTTTTATTTTTTAAGAAATTTTTGCGTTAGTGAAATTTTAAAATTACGGATGCAACTTTTATTAAACAAATAGAAATACAGATGGTATAAAATTGAGTTCAGATCTACCCACTCGTGGATGACAATAAATGCATAATTTTATGACGAGTGGAATCAATGAATTTAAAATAATTAACTCTCCCTGTTCGAATTTATCAACCAGAAAAAGCCTCGATTTAAAAATCCCTTTTTCGAACAACACGAAAAGCAAAAATTTCTGAAGGCTTCAAAATAGAGAAATCGTTGCCGTAAGCGTATTTTATAAAATCAAGGCTCAAAATATAGGTCTGAAGACCTACATCTATTAGGTAATAAAAAATGTAGGTTCAAAAAATAAATCTAAAAATCTTGGTGTATCAGGTAATAAAAAAATTGAAGTGATTTGTATTTTTAGAAATGATAAAATATAATAAAAATTTTAATTTTTTATATTTTATATTTTTTAAAGATACAAATTCCTTAGAATTATAAGAAATCACAAAACATACTTTTTAAAAAAATATAGAGATTTTAAATCAAATTTAAGTGAAAAAGTGGCGTCATAATTGATTGGAGGGGAATAAAATCGAAGGTGTTTTATTTAATATTCCTTATAACAAAAGATGCCACCAGGTATCTTTCTTATTGTTGATTTTTCTTCATAAATATTTTAAAAATTAGAATTAACGGTATATATTTAATAATTATATAAATATATATATGTTTAGTTTTTTTAAAAAAATTGCATGATAATATGATCTGAAAGATCACAAAATTTAAAAACATTTCTGCTTTACTTTAACTATTGAAAAATAAGGATGAATGTATTTAATAAATCGTAAACTAAAATATAAATGAACAAGTTATTTAATTATATATAAATTTTAAACATAAATATTTTAAAAGGGAAAATTATAAGTACTGTTCAAATATTTTTTATTTATCCTGTCACAGAAAAAAAGGACAATTCCCTGTAGCAGAAAATATAATATAGAATGAACCCAACAAGACAAGATCTCTCTAGCGGTGTCTTATCGAAACGTGAAAAAAAGTGTCACCTTTCTACGCACCTCTTCCCGCATGTGACTTGACTCCATTTTCCATCTGGGTCACACCCACGAGCACGAAGGGCTCTGGCCTCTGGGACAGCTGCTACCCACCGCCGCTCGTGCCCGTGACTGGTTCTCCGCCGGCGTCTCCGGCGAAATTCGTTTTTCCTCCGTCTTGGTGGACTACTCGCGGCATTGTTTGGCATCCGGAGCTTCGTGGGTTCTGCTTCTTCTCGGCGCGGTCTTCCACAACCAGCCGTCTGCGGTTCCCTGGTCCTAGGATGGGATTGGGAAGGTAAGTAAGGCTCCGGTCCCTTCGCCTGTTTCGACGCTAGATTGCCGGTTGTTGCGTGTGCCAGTCGTCGTGTCGGAGTTGAAGATGTGGTTCTTGAAGAGAGTATTTACCATGTAGCTTCTCATTTTGGGGGTTTTACTCAGAGGCGTCTGCTGTCAAATTTTTCTCGTTCTCGTTCTCGTTCTTGCTTTGGTGCAGGCAAAGGTGGAATTTTTGTGCTGTCTGAGCTTTTAGCTTGCAGTCACAATTTTTGTGCCGTGTTTTGTGGCTGATGTGATTCTTGTACTACTAGGTCGGAGAATCTTCTACAGAATAAGCCAACGAAGTGGCATTAATTGGTGGTTTATTGGTGTGTGGTAAAAGAAAAATGAGACCTTTGAGTGGCCTAGGAATTGGATTGAGCCTAGTTTTCGGCTGCCTGTTCTTGGCCTTGATTGCCGAAGTCTACTACTTGCTGTGGTGGAAGAAAAGAGTCGTCAACAGAGACGTAGGGGATGGGTACTCCGGCTCTGCAAGAGAGTTGGTAGATCTTTTCTGCAGGAAGAAGCCTTCCTCTTTGAGCTCCGCGGCTTTGAATCCCAGAGAGATCCATGCTTCTGCAAGAATAACGGACGAGTCCGTTGAAGCGTCGGGGATGAAACCGGGGGGAGGAGAAAATGGGTTGGAAGCAGAGCTCGCGATGGGCAGTAACATATCCAATCTTCCAAGGCTTCTGTTTACAATCACGGAGGAAACGAAGGAGGATCTGGAATCGGAGGATGCCAAGACAAGGAGCGACAGGAGCAGAAAGAGTTCAACGGAAAAAATAAGCGCGAGTGACGTTCAAACTGCCATCTTAACCCCATATATGACACCCATGTCCTCCCCTCCCTTCTTCACTCCTCCACTGACGCCCGTGGATGAGTATCGCCGGCAGGGCTTCAACCCTCTGCTTGAATCCGCAAAAGCAGTCTCCTTGCCCTGTTGGATCAGGGCCTCTCCTCCGCCCAAGTTCAAGTTCCTGAGGGATGCCGAGGAGAAGCTTTACAGAAAGGCCTTGATGGAAGAATCACGAAAGCTTCGGAATTGTAGTCTCATTCATCAAGTGGGTTCTGCGGCAAGTCCCACCTCTCCCCCTGACGAGGTGCTTCCTCCTCCTCCCTCCTCATCGGAGACGAGCGGAGAGGAGGAAGATGGGTCGTCCTCCTTCATAACCATCCGCATTGTCAACAACAAGCACCGAGAGGAAGGGTAGCAGAGATCAAGCTGTTGGTCGCTTTTCTCACGGCGCGACCTTCGTTCCCCAACACCAATCGAACCACCCCACCATCTGATCCAAAACAAAGCTGCTTCTTTTCCCCCCCACTTGAAGCACCATGATTGGTTAATTACTCCAAATTTTCTGCAGGGTGGTTTCTTTCCCGGTGGCTATTTTTTTTTCCACCACCAACATGCCTCGGTTGGTTAATATGGATGGATGAATGGATGATTGATTCCTGTGGCGAATTTTGGAGGATCTTCATCAGATCGGAGCATTAAAATGACATCGCCGGATCATCAGCTGAACTCTCACAAGCGCCATTTCTCTTCGAATCGAAAATTCAGAGGCGACAACGACAGCTTTTTCATTTTTCTTTTTTCTTCCCAAAAACCCCTGCACCTGCCCCCACCGTCTTTGACTGGCAGCGTCTGCGAGAGGATCACGTGCGGTGGTTGTATCTTGTAATTTTACTGCTTTGGGATGGGCAAAATATTTTCTTTCTTCGGTTCTTCCTTCCATCTTCGTCGATATTATTTAATTTTTTCCCCTTTTTCCGTCATCATTTTCCAGATTCCATTTGTTCGTGGCAATTTAAATTCTACAGTTTGCAGGGAACCGCACTGCATGGCATGGTACTTCAATTTTTTTTACTTTTCTTTTTTGGTTTTTGTTTTTACAGAAGCAGGCGTGCAACGCGAATAAATTAAATATTCAACCGATTTTTTATTAAAATTTATTATGTTAGTTTTAAAATTTTATTAATATAGTAAAATTATCTTAAAATAATTTTTTTAAAATACGAATAAATTAAAAATGCAACTGTCATTCAGTTGGATTGATTTTCCATCGATGGTACAAATTATCCTAACATTTTGGGGGTGTCTGTATTTAGAATAGAAAATTTCTAAATTTTTTTTTTCATGAATTTCCAAAATATACAAACCTCCTTAGATTTTGTTTATTTAAAAAGTTGTTATTATATATCTCTATTTTTACTACACTTCTTAATTATACATAATTTAATATTTATGAAATACTTTTAACATTTTATATTAAAAATATTATATTAAAAATTTATATCCTAAAATATATAATTTCTTTAAAAATGTACTTTGGAGGGGTTTGTGTTTGGAAATAAATGAAAGTAAAATTTTTTTAAAAAATTATTATTGAAATATTAAAAACTTAGAAATAAAAAACTTTATGGGACCATTTATATACCTTATGAAAATTTTAAAAAATTTATATTTAATTTTTTAAAAATTACTTTTTTTATATTTTTAATATTTTAACAAAATATTTTTTTTTAAAAAAATTCATTTTATTAATTTCCTAAGCTCACAAACAACCCCCTTAACAAATAAAAATTCAATACGAAAAATGTCCGGTCGTCCGACACGAAAGAATCTGCTGGAAGCTTACGGTTCACGTTTCGTTCATATGAAAACCCAAAACTGTGTCTTCTGCCTCCACATATTTCTGTAAACTCACGTTACTTGCAGTATTTATTTTTCTTTGAAGTGCGTTTGTTTGTCGAATGTGACGTCCCGCACCGTGTAGTTCTTCCACGTTGACAGTTTTTCAACGTGAAATGCAACTTCTTTATACGGTATAAGAAGTAGGAGTAGCCTGTTGTTCTTTTTCACGGATGTTAAGGTTAGAATGATACAGTCAAGAATTTATAGATTTAGAATTTTAAAAATGTGTTACAAACTACCACTTCAGTGGTAGCAGTTAATGTTCTTTGTACCGTTGGTTAAAGTATAAATTGAGATTTACTTTATTAAAATTAATTAATTAAAGAAAAAGGACCTAAGAGTATCATACGAGTTTAAATTCACCGTATTATTTTTAATATAGAATTACATAATTCAACATATATAAATGAGGACCACCTTTAAAAAAGCACTGGAATCATAAAAAATGCAGCGGTGAATGTAAATACGCCAAAAATATTTCCTATTTAAATTTTCTAAAAAAATTAAAAAAAATTCGTTTCTTAAAATCATAAAATTTTTCACCTTTATTGCACCCTTTCGGTGTAAAATAATGCATCCAGAGATTTTATTGTAGTTTTAGATCGATGAAAATTGAATTAGTTAAGGGACGTTTATATTTTTGGAAAGTATAAAAATAATAAATTAAATTATTCATCATTTTTCAATATTTTTTATATTTAAAAAATATAAA
>JAMKPZ010001249.1:0-68575 GCA_024699675.1 Amphibolis antarctica
CCACGCCGGCTGCATGACCCAACAGCCCACCCCCCCCCCCCCCCCCCATCGACCCCATCAACCACACGACCCATTCAGCCCCCTCCCTCTCGCAACCCGGTGACTGGTGTTCCCCTCCGGCCCTCCTCGGCTCCCCCCTCTTGCAAGTCCACAACTCTCCTGGTAGTCTCATACTGGGCCGAGTTATGCCTATTTCGTGCTGAAATTCATGTCGTGTCAGCACAGTACGAACGACCTGAGAGTCCAGCCTAGGCACGACCTACGACACAAAAAAATTTCATACTATACCAGACCGTGCCAACACAACCCATTGACAAGTCTCATTGGCATGCATGACCGACACAAGTACATGTTCTAGGACACAAACAGTGTTGATGTTCAACAAAATTGACTTCTAGGACCCATTAACAATTGCACCACGTTCCCTTGCTTGCAATTGTACTCTTTAGAAAGCGTTTGATTCGACGGTCAAAGGACACATATACAATGGTGGAGGTTGACACGATAGATAAGCCACAAATACGACTGTATTTATCTTTACATTTTAACACGTAACTACATTTTTTACCATACATTATAACATTTTATAATATATTTATCAAATAACTTTTACATTTTTTATTATTCATAAAATTAAACCAATAACATTATCTCTTTATCGTAAATCATGTATTTTATTATAAATTGTAAAACTTATCTTACCTTGTAAAAACATCCAGACAAACAAAACCTATAATCACACATATTTTTCATAGTACAATTGATAACTATAATCACACATTTATTTATTTTACCACCTCAATATCGCACACAGACCGATATTTTAAAGTATATTTTAAACCGATACTTTACTAAATACATTCTTACAGTACGTTTGATAACAAAATATTTTAACATTATAAAAAGTTGATAGCCAAATTTCGTTATTAAACGGAATTGAACTTCACAAAAACATTTGAAATAAAAATAAAACTTTCGATATTTATTTTG
This sequence comes from Amphibolis antarctica, assembly GCA_024699675.1. NCBI lineage: Eukaryota > Viridiplantae > Streptophyta > Magnoliopsida > Alismatales > Cymodoceaceae > Amphibolis > Amphibolis antarctica. Next base: position 991 of record JAMKPZ010001249.1, read on the forward strand.
AAATGAAGTCTTAAACTTCGTTAATAGCTCCGTTGTCGATGGGGTTGTTTCAAAGGACCCAAAGGAAGGGATGGTCGTTGACAGCAACACCCTGAGTTATTTCAAACAACTATTTCTTGCACAGGCATACCAACCTTGAAAATGTTTGGGTATGACGGAGACGTTGAGCCCGAAAAGATGCCATCTTCCATTGATGAAAGGATGAGGATTCAAACTAAGAACACTTGTCTATCGAAACTTGTCGGACGGCAAAGAGCTTAGTAAAGAAATCTGCCAACTGTTGTTGGGTAGGCATGTGATGTGCATCTGAAATACCTCAAAGGAGAAAGTCCCGAACAAAGTGTTTATCATTTTTTTAACGTAAATCATGTAATTTTAAAAAAAAATATGAAATTCAACCTAATTCACAAAAACACCCAAACAAACAGAAGCATTGATTTTGAGAAAAACTGATAAAGGTTTGCGTGGAAGTAGGCACATTAGATTATTTGGATAACTAAAGAAATCTGGAATGATCATCAATGACAGCTAGATAAAAGTGGCGACCGTTAATAGATGATACGGGTGTAGGATCCCAAATATCCATAAACAACAACTCAAAGGAAAGAGTTGCCTAACAGACATGCCCAAAGCACATAAGAACAACATGAGAACAGCAGCATAAGGGTGTACCTGCGGCGAAGCTGGAGCAGCGGTGACGGTCGTGAGAAAGGCACGAGCGAGAGGATAAGAGCTGTTGCGCACAGTAAAGAGCCCATTTGGTTGTGTTTATATATATGGCCGGGGAGCAGGATCTGACCTTCGAGTTTGTCCTTCACGGGAATCATCCACACACGCCCTCAATGTGATAAAGAACATTATTTATATCACAACGATACATAGGCTACAACTCACACGACGCATAGATTACAATTCCGTACACAGAAGCTAATAGGAAACCAAAATTCGATTGTCGGAAGCCATACCTCCGCCACATGCATGCATTTCTTCGTTTCACAGAGGGTGACGCACTTGAAGATGAAGCCAAGTGGAATGCTGAACCGCAGAAGAGGAATTAACACGGACGGATCTCAAGCAAAGCGACACCAACAATAAAGATCATTGCTTCCGCTGCCTCTTTATCCTCTCCAGAGCACCGAGATGACCGTCATCCTCCGAAGGAGCACTTGCGTTTTTGGCAGTTGCAGCCAACGGCGCAAGGTCCCCAAAAACAGCAGAAGGTACGGTTTTTTGGGCTATCTCAACTTTCTCGCCGGTTTCATCTTCGGAATCACTTTCCTCAGGCAATTCAATATCCTCCTGGTTTGCCGTGATCTTTCTTCCTCCGTCGGGCGTGCGAATGACACCAGATTGTGACTCGACTCCCGCACTTACGAAGCCCACATTTCTGTCAGTGTCCCTAGCAGGTACGGTATCAGACGCGGGAGCCAACTGCCTTTCCAAGGCAGCCATCCCATCTTGATTGGTCCCGGTACCAGCCTCCTCGGAATTCAAATTTTGATTGATCAGCATGAGGTTCTCGGGAAGGATGAAATGTGTCTGGCCAAGTAAAACCGCAGAAGACGTCAAAGGAGCAGTCTTGACATTTGCCAATTTTATTCTTTCGAAATAAAAGGAAACAAGTCGATATACCTGACTAAAGCTTGCTAACATGCTACGCTTGACCCTGAGCATTTCCCTGAATGTTTCTTCGTTCCCATGACGAATCTCGAATTCGTTCCATTCCGTCCAGAAATTCTCATCAACACGCGGGTCCGCAAAATTTGCAGCATACCTGTATATGGCCCGTGCACGGTCTATCTCACCCAGATTTTTCTCAAGTTCAGCGTACTTCATGCACATTGTTTTGGCATCTTTGTCTGGAAGTCCAGACTCAATGGCTTGCTGTAGCATTATTTAGTGACCGCAAGAACAAGAAACTTAACATTAATAACTAGAGAAATAAAATGAGAAAGCTCCATAAGCTTGGAGTACTGACCTCATATATTTCCCTTGTTTTTGGGATACCAAAAATCTCTGCAGCGCGAGCTATATACATCTCATACATGCTCAATTTTTCAACGTTAGGGACAACATTAACAGCCTGATCGTAGACTTTCATTGCACGCTTGGCAAGGCCACATTCTTCCTCCAGTTTCGCATACTGCAGATATAGCGGCTTTGCATCTTCAGCAGGTGCCTAATGAAGGGAAATTACATAATTTTAGTATAGCACAAATTTGAGTGTGACATTTTGAAGCACTAAGGATTTCATCAATAAAAGTGTGGGAAACAAATAAACCGAGCTCCAGAAGCAATGCTAGCATCAGAAAGATAACCACAAAAACAAAACAATGAATATAAAAAATTAAGATAGACAGACCAGGGAAATTAATCAATTACGTGCAATTTTTATGAGCTGAAAGATTCAACCACATAGCTGCTCAAAAAAAAAGCCTGATCATATAGCCAACATACAGGAGTCATTTTGCCAATTCAAGACATGACTCCATCAAGGCCTTCACTTGAAAGCAGTGTTTAAAAGGCTGCTAACCCCAAAGATCAGGCTCACTACTCTGACCCTTACATTAATGCTATTGGGGAACAAGCCATATTTATGAAGTCATGTACGTAAGCAACTACCAGGAACCAAGGTATAATACACATGCTACACTTTTCCATGCCCAATCTTCAATGTCTGATCTTAAACAGATCCAGATCCAGTACAAATCCACCATTTTTATGGAAAAATTGGGCAAAGAGAGAATAGGCAAAGACTAATCTAATCAAAATTACATGTTGAATTGACAAGTAAACATGTTAATTGGCATGGCTTATGCAAGCTTAAAAACTCACACATGTCAACACAACATGCAAGTGAAACACTTCCACCAAAATTCTATATTTCGGATACAAACCCATATGTCACGTAGCTAAATTTAAAGACCTACATGTGTCGTACATGTGTCTGCAAAACTTCACGACACATGTCACGGTCAAACACTATGAATACAAGACAAAACCATACAGAAAGTAAATGCCCATAAAATGTTCACGTGCCTGCTAGCCTTTATAATAAAAATATTTGGAAAACAGTCACAAGAAGATGCAAGGAAGGGAACAGAGTCACAATAAACGGCAAGCATGGGATCACAAGAGCAATACCGAATATGCTAGAGGCTTGGAATTTATTAATGATTTTGGAAGAGAAGCAGAAACAAAAAATGTCTTGGAAATTTGAAATGGTGATTCAAAAACTACAATGAAGAAAGCAAGTCAAGACAAAGACTTGAGAGCATTATGGTCAACTATCAGTGATGTGGAAAGAGAGACAAAACAAAAAAGAAATTTCAGCCAATATTGCAAATTCCAAGAAAGATGAAAACAATAGTATGGTTGTAATGCATTGCCAGCAAGATTATACATAAGAAGGTGCACTTGAAAATGAATGAAAATCAATAGAAAGGAAACTATTTTTTATCTGACTAGAAGTGAATTTAGATACATGGTGTCTGTGTCTTTTGAACTCCAACACAAGTTAAAAATACTTTTTTTGAAAGAAAATTTAACAATGTTTCCTCCCCTTTCCCACATTAAATGGAAACATTTGAATGGAAAACATTTTTCCTTGATTTACACATGCACACCACACTCTATCAAAGGAAAAATAAATCTTGTATTTTCATTTTCTTTTTTTCTCTTTGACTATACATTTTCATTTCATTAGTGCAATCATCCCTTAATGAGACAAATCATGTAACTTCTCTCGATATGCAAATAAAACCAACAGAAAAGAACTGACACTTCAAATAAAGTCCACATAGAATAACAAAATGGATGATAAGCAGAATAAAAATTTTGATAGTCATGGACATAATACTAGAGATGAGAATATGTTAAAAATAGTGTAATAACAAATGTTAGATATGATAAAGATTGATAGAATGGGCACCACCTCCAATGGTTTCTTGGAAGATGTGCCAAGAAAGACTCCTCGATTGATAGATAAAAGGCTTCCATTTCAGATAGCAGGGCAAATAAAAGAACATGAAAAAGATCTGTAAAACACTAAGAACGAGATAAAGGAAGGACAACTAAGAAAGTAAATCATCAAATAATCTAGGAGTGGTATCATTGGCTGCTAAAAGAGCCTAAAAGAAATATCTTTTGGATTTTATCTAAAAATGGATGATGCTATGCTCCCCTCAACGCTTTTCTCTTGTACTCCTATATATAAGGGACAACCCTAGTCATTAATAACAATATTATAATTGTCTTCTCTCTCAGCATGAAACCAGTACTTAGTTTTTAATGGGAAAAAAAGTGAGTGAGAGGAAACCCTAGCAGTTGTCATCACATCATGGTGGCAACCGGCAATGGAATTATGGAACATCCTATCCTGTGCCTAACATGTGCCTATTTAAGCCTGTTTTTGTCCTGTTCTCGTGCTGATCAACAAGTTCTACACAGTTATTCATGCTGCCAAATGAACAAACTAATTGACCATTAGTCATGCTTTACTATTGTTGAATGGCTATCATGATTGACCATTACTCATATTTGCATGCTACTCAGTGACCAACAAGATTAATTGTTGTTCATGCATCATATTGTTGCATGGTACATGCGAGTGATAATTCTTCTACTTCCTTGACATTTTCAAAATATGAAAATGTGTAATGCAATTATATAGAGTAACTTGACTGATCAATGCAATATATGTAGAAATGGGAAAAATTGTAAACCTTGATTGGTAAATTATAAAGAACCAACCTTGTCTACTGCATGCTCAAACAGTTCTCTTGCACGTTCTAACTTGGTCTTCCCATATCTTTTGACAAACTTGGACAGGTAAGTGACCCAAATATCCTTTACATGTGGGTATTTGAAGATCTTTACACCTCTTTCATAAACCTTAAATGCATCCTCAAAATATTTGTGCTCCTGCCACGAAGGACAAGAATCAACTAAGGAAAAAGAGAGACAGTAGAAGATAAAACAAGAAAATCAGCACAAGTTTAAGGATTCCTACCTCCAAGAAATAAGCATAGTTAATAATGATCTGAGGAGTGGAGATTCTAAGGTCCAATATCCTCTCATAAACTGCACGAGTGCTTTCCAAATCCTCCAAGCCCTCCTCCAAATCAACATAAAGACTCCAGACCTTCAAAGACTTATGCAACTTCATCTGAGCTGGTTCATTCCCATCAGCAGCAACTGCAGGAAACAAATATGGATAATTTGATAAATAGTGATTGCATTCACTAGTCAGATAATCCTAGGGTTGCTTTTTGAACAAAAGATGGTTTGTGTATTTCCTTGTATTGGACCTATCTATTCCTTTCAGGATGATTCCTTAGCATAAAAGGTCTCATACCACCATTCACCAACAAAGGCATATAATTTTCTCACACAAAGTTAATGAAACTCATAAAGGGAAAGCATGGCACTCAAGATTCCCACCAACAGGCAGAACTGGTTAAACTCCAGTTATATACCTTATCCATTATAAAGTGACATTCTTCTCAAATCTCAATATTTGAACACATTAGTCAGAGACCGTAATATGAGCCCTATTGTCAAACAAATCTCACCCTGTTAATGAGTTGCTATCAAAATCAACACCCTTAACGAAATTTCCCTACCAGTAAAAATACAATAAAGCTTAAACCTTAGCAAATCTAGTCTTGGCCATCACATGGGAAATAGCTGAACCTAAAGATTATGTATTCCTCTTCATTTCTTGTTATTAACTTACTACCTGGGAAAGTTTCAAAGTTTTAATCATATGGAATGCTATCATATAAACAAAAGCCTTTCTTTAGTTTTCAAGCATCAACCAGTATAATGTGAAAACGATGAGCTATTCAAAGTTCCTTCTGCCCAATCACAAATTTTAAATTATAGACCAAAAGATGGTTAAGTTTCACTTAGGCACCTTATTCAGGTTATAGGAACATCAGAATATGGAATATCTCAACTAAACAGTACAATGTCCACAGGCAGTTTAAAAGAAACAAAATCTAGACCCACCCTCTTAGCTTCCAATCAAACATGTAATTCATGTGAATCAAGTCAAGGACATGAAATCCCAAAAGGGTCTTAAATATAATTTTTCTATTCAAAACCATCCAAGTATCATACTATAGTTTCTCAGCTTATCAAAAAAATATACCCCAAAAAAGTTATTGGGCTTTAAGCTCTATGATTTTCTGGATTTTTATTATTTATTATTTATGATATCACATCATTTGCCTAGTTATTCTTTATAATTCAAAATTTTAGCCTATAAAGCATGAGAATATGCAAAAGTTAGTGTTGTTAAGATGTGCATACTTAGATAGAAAAGTAGTGATACTATAAGAGATAAGCTAAAATCAATTTTACTAGAAATAGAGTAAAAGTGGCACCTATCAAAGATAAGATAAGAGAAAATCAACTTAGAAGATTTGATCATATCTTTCAAAAACTAAGGAATGCACCAATTAGAAAAGGAAAATTAATTAGTGCAAAAGAAATTAAAAAATTAGAGGTAGGACTAAAATTACCTAGAAATTGCATGAAAAGATCTAAATTGATGTAATTTAACTGAATATATCACAAAAGATGGAAATACTTGAAAGAAAAGGATTCATATAGCCAACCCTACATAGTGGGATTATGGCTCAGGTTGTTCTTATTATTGTTATGATACAATGCCATGCAGTTGAACACTGGTTAACCAGACTAGTGATGAAAGAGCTTTCTATTTTAATGTAAAAGATGTGACAAACGCAAATATAGCTAACTACTCGTCCAAATAATACAAGATAACAAATTTTTAATCCTGGTATGGTCTGAAAATTCTTTTTTTATTTTTGAGAATGAATATATTATACTATAATGAGTTATTCAGCAATTATCTCGTCTGGCATTCTATAATATCTTAGTTTAAAATTATGTCAGACAAGTTTTATAAAAAATATGGAAAAAAACAGATTTAATAAAAAAATTTCAAAGGAAAACTGACCGGAAAAAAAAACATATTCTGAAAACCCTCAATTGTTACATGGTACAATTAAATCAAGCATGCTCAAAAAATATATACTCCACTTCTTGTGAACCATTAGGTATTTTTTATTCAATATTTTTTCAGTTAGAAATTTTTATTGATTAACACAATATAGGCATAAAGTTTACTAATAATGACAACACCAGCATACCAGAACTAGTTGTAAATCCATTACAAGAGGCTTGGGAAGCGCATAATATAGCTTAAACTAACGTGAGTATAGCAAAAGTCAATCTAAATCGCAAATTATTCTACATGATTTATTCTACATGATTTATAAGGACAAATGCATTACCCACCCCTGCGTTTGACCTCGGCAGAGGGCTCTGCAGTAGCACGTGCCAGAAGCTCACGTGCCCCTTTGAAGTTGTTATGCCTTAGCTCCATTTCGGCCCATTCACACCATATGGTGGCTAGATGATCAACTGCCTTGTAGCTTGCTTGTGTAGCTTTATCAAATATAATCCTTGCATTTACTATATCCTTATGATTCTCATAAAGCCGGGCAAAATTGATCCACAAGGTATGTGGTTTCCCCACTGCTTTCATTGGATCCACTGTCCTCACTGCTTCAGTGTAGGTCAGTATTTGTTTTGTAGGGTTTCCATCAAACAATTTCACTCTTCTATGCCACTGCTCCACATTATGTGGATTCTGTCTCAAGAGCACACTGTTAAGAAGTTCCGGCCTCCTCCCCAATAAATATTCAAACCTAGCCATATGGAGATCAGTGTCATCGTCATCATTCAACCAAAATCCACGAAGGATCCTCTTGGCAAATTTCTCATCACTCTCCCGACCCTTCATCTCAATTATTGGACCAACCTGCTCATCATCACTATCACTCACCTCATCCTCTTCCACGGTCATTGTTTCAAGCTTTGCGGCAAGTGCACTCTGCTCGAATTGTGCATATGACTCAAAAATAACACTGAAATCCCTGACTGTCACTACTGTAGTCAGCCCCTCCTCAAAAATATCCCGTGCCTTTTCATAAAGCCCACGTCTAACATAATAATCTGCAAGGGACGTCCATAGCCTTCCAACCTCGTTGGTGAATTTCCTTATGCCGCCTCGTATAATTGCATCCACCTTCAAACCAGACACCTCGGTAGCATGTTTGGTAAGAATATCGCACAATTCCAGCCAAAGTTGGTGTTTCGTCTTCCCCTTGATAGAATAAAACGTGTCATCGTTAAGAACCCCAGCCAACCTCTCTGCCGCCTCCTGCCACAAGTCGGACCTCACAAGAAACTCGATAAAATCCTCGATATGAGAAGGATCAAACTTAAGATATCTCCTGTAGACACGCAACGACGTCTCAATTGGGACACCTTTCTGCGAGACAAGCGCAAGATACGGCTCCCAGATCCGATCATGCTGCGTAATTGGCAGCGCGCACAGCGCCCGATCGAATGTCCGCCTGGCCCTTGTAACGAGTCTCTGCTCCGTGAGCGACGTGAGATACATGACCCAGATTCTGGGCATCTTGTGCATGGTGACGAGCGCCCTCTCGAACGTGTTATTGAGGGAGTCATACTGAGAGCACGTCACGGGAAGCGGCCGCAAGAGGTCGAGCCGCTCCCGTAGGTATGCGTGCCAGAGCTTGTAGCTGCCAGGGAGGGCCTTAAGGGCGCGCTCGTAGATGACGAACCGCTTCTTGAACGGTGCCCGGGCTCGGGCGACCAGATAGCGCCACCACAGGCGGAGGCTGAAGGGGTTGCGGAGAATCTCCTCCTCGTAGAGAAGGTCGTCCTCGCTAGGGTAGAGTTCGCCGGAGATCGCAGGCTCGGTCGCCATCGCCACCGTGGCCGCGGCCATTTCGGCCCTGGGAGGGTTTTCGGGATCGCTAGGGTTAAGCTTTGCTGGGCTCGTCGGACGTAGGAGGCGTCGGACATTTTACAGATATTTTTATTTTTTACAGATTTTTATTTATTTATTTCCCTGATATCTTATTTCTAAATTTTTCATTTTCATGATATTTCACTCTAATTTTTTTATTAAAACAACTAAAAATCAACCTATGCTAATACCAGTCATGTAAACTCCAAGGTTCGGCACTTACCTCGATTTTTTTTCACATTCTCTTCCTCTCGCATGTTTAGGGTTTTTGCAAATTATCATCACAAATTATTTAAATTATCTTCACATTCTCGTCCATAGTTTCACAAATACTTAAATTCAACATTGACACCGTTAGATGTGTCAATAAATTATGTTAGTACGTGATTATAAAAATCACAAAATATTATTTAAATATTTTGAAAATTTTAAATCAATTAGATATCTTAATTAATTGTAATTATTATATTAATAAAATAAATTGAGATAAATGTATAATAAAAAAACAATTACTTCTGTTATGAATAGGAAATAATTATTTTTATACGAGAAGAAAGGCCAACAAAAGACACGTTTGAAGAAAATAGCAAAACAAGCTTTGCTGTCACGTTCGAAGATTTTTCATTTATTTTGTTTTACATCTTATATTGAATAATAAACTCTAATATAGAAGTTTTAGAATAAACATATTGATAAAAAAATAAATTTATGTTTTTAACTTTCTAAGTAGTAGTAATCTTAATTATACATAAAATACAATACTTTTTCAGAAAAAAAAAAAAATTAAGATGAAAATAATAAACTTAGGTGTATTTATTTGTGACTTCTATCGTGGAATTAGTTTTAATAATCGGTAAAAAATTGAAGTTGAGAATAGTAAAATAAATAATATTAAATTTACGTAATAAATTATGTAATAAAAGTTCATATATAAAAATTTATACTATAATAATAACATATAAAGACTTACGTAAAATTGATATTAAAACTTTTAAAGTTAAAACAAAGAAGACATCAATATTAGTCAATGTCATACATTTAATTAAATCAAGATTATCATGTACTACGAGATATTTGTCTTCAAATAACTTACATTTGTTTTTAAACTACGAAGTAATTTTGATTTATGTATTTACTGTATCATTTCTTCATTCATATATATGATTAAAAATATTTTTTCTTATGTATCAAAAATAATGACGATGTATCATTCCTTGTTATACTTATGGTATGATTGTACATATTATATTATTATCTTGATGGATGGTAAATACTTTCAAATTCTTCAGGTACAAATAACTTTAAAATGTAATAAATAATCAAATGAAATGTGTCTTCTCTCTCGTCATTTAATAGATTGCATTCAAATGTAAAATAATTTTAAGAACATGTAAAAACAAATTTTAGCATTTAAGCTCGTGTTTAATTATATAGTAATGATGCCATAAATTACTTTATTTTTTATGATCAAATTTCAAAACTTATGATAATAAAAATGTAAATATCCTCTTTTAAAATCCTTACAGAACAAAAAAAATTCCTTAAATTTAAAAATCCTAACCCTTCTTTTGACCTCTATGTATATACTTTTTTTCAATAAAATAAGTGATGATTAGGAGTGCATTTAGGAACGCGCTGCTCTAATTCTCACAAACTTTTATGATTTCATTTGCTAACATGATATTCTAATTTGTGAAACAAATAAATTAAAATTACGTAAATAAATTGTGAGCTGAAAGTTTATTTACAATAATAAATTGTGAGTTTGAAACTTTGAATTGAATTTATGTAATGATAATTATCCGTAACAATTTGTGAATAATAGAGAATCTTGATATCAAACAAAACATTAACTATTGTACATAATCACTTTCAATGTCATTATTACAATATAAATTTTAACATATAAACTTACACCAAACTAATTATTATCTAATTTCAACTCTATTTACAAAACTAATTTTAACTCACTCCAAAACACTTCTCAAATGAGACGATAAACTCTCACCTTACAATTAATATGGGAGTTAAGGCTAATTTGCAGGTCATTTTCTTCGGAATAATATAAATAAAAATTAAGTTTATTCATGGTCCATAATTTCATGCTAATACGTTACAATTTACAAAAATAACTACGACACTGCAAAGAAAATCACTGTTGTATGATTTATTTTTTTTTGGGGCAACATACGAAGTTAACAATCTTTGAGTTTCCATACGTAAGTATTCATCATTTATAGCAACCTCGCGAGAAAACATGCAAACAAAAAAGACAGAACAAATACTGCCCATCTTTGTGTATTGGCCCCACATCCTCACCGCCATTCTCCAGCGTCCTTTCAGATCGCCGGGACAAAGTGAAATCTGAAACCCTTCCCTTGCCTCCAGTTAGAAACTGTGGTATATACATATTTATCCCCCCAAGTTCCCGAAATGAAACTAAAAAACCCAACAAAAAAAAACAAAAAAAAAGAAACGCTCATGATTCTTGCTCGGTATGGTTGTGCCACGGTTCTTCTTCACTATGGTCGTCCGGGGAAATCTCATCCGAGACGACAAGTTGGAGAGGACCCTTAGGGGTACCAAACAGGGTTGAAAACATGTGCCTGTGGCATTCGTCACAGAAGTAGAAATAAGAGAAGTGACCTTCCCCGAGGAGTCTATGAACAGTGGCTCCGGGGACAACTCTCCTCACAAACTCGGTCATGGAAGGGGGAGTCACCAGATCATCCATGCCCTGCACAAGCAAACACGATGGGTCAATTCTTGAAACTTGTCCCAAAATTTCCCATGTTACAAATACTAACACTAAAGTGATAACCTAATGATTGAGAGACCTTTCACTAAAACTTATCGTATTGAGTTTGAATCTTTACTAACGCAGTAGAATTATCTCAAAAGGTAATTATTTATACAATAAAGGAAGAGCATGCAAGGTACTCACCTGCCATATGTGAATTGGACCAAGGAAACCTGCCCACTCCCGTTCAAACTGGCCATACAAGGATTTAAGGAAGGGTAGAAAACCTTTCTCCTGACGTTTCTTCTGAACCTGAACATCAGCTAAGCTAAAGCCCCAGTTGGAAACCTGTAGAACAGCTTCCTCAACGAATGGAATTGGGTCTCTTTGTCGAATTGATTCCTCCACATCTCTCTCCCAGAATGCCTTGAAAGTTTGCTCCTCAATCAAAGCCTTATCCTGTGCATTGATGCCAATCCATCATGCATGCTAACAGCTGAATAATGGTAGTAAGAAAAGTAAAATCCTCTTGAGGCTGAAATAAAATAGTGTGATGATACTGATCCTAACATTAAATCATCATTTACAAAGAACAGATGGACTCGATTTTTCCCATAATCCTTAAGACATAATCAATACTTTTTTCAAGCACGCTCATTGCATCCAAGCAGTTTAACATCGGCTTGTTTCGAGTGTGTCGATCCTATCAAACATTTACATGACCCCATAATCTGTGCATTAGCAAAGTGCAATTGCAAGCTACATGATATAATTGACTGGTTACACATTAGACAATTTCCTACATACCACTGTGATAACTGACACCTTATGCTATATTAAGGATCATCTTAAAGTATTCCAAACTTGTGCTGGAAACTATTGCATCTTTTTGTAGTAAATAATATCGGGCAGACCCATGTATATACCGTAAGGAAGTCATCCAACGGAAAAAATGAAAGAACAAGAATCACAGGGCATTTAGTAAATAACTTCACCATGTGGAGTTAAAAGGATGCATGCTTTGAGTCATTTGACCCTCCCATACAATCTGTGAACTACAAGATATGATCCTTGGATAGATCAAACCAATAATTGCATCCTTAAACACAAATTTACCTAAGAGAAAATATGCATGGATATAAATTATTAGTTATTAGTAAATAGTAAAACACATATTTCATGAAGCATGTATATAACAAAATCAGAGGAAAATGTCCAGAACTTTTGTCTTGAAGCAACCAAGATTGCTTCTCAGGTTTTGATTTGAAAAGAGTAAAAAATTTAAAATAAATACTGCAACCATTATGTCTGAGAACTTATGCAATGGATTGTGGAATATCTCTAAGAGACAGAAATTTAGATGAAAATGCAACGCCCATAATGAAAACAAGCAATAGCTAAGAAAAGTTCTCTGTGCAATGAGCAAATGACTGCAATGTTCACTATATATATATATATATATATATATATATATATAGATGACCTTTGTCCAGAAATAAGAAAAACAATGAATAACCAACTCCAACAGAGAAAATATTATAATTGTGTGCACATTGTAAGATTACAAGTAGGTAAAAGTAATACAAAATTGGTCGGCAATTGTAGTTACCTTCTTCCCAAGTGACACTGATAACCATGCCTCAGGCTTGCCATGCTGTCCAGAAAAGAAGCTTCTACTGTAAAAATAGCGAAGAAAATAAGGAAACCTTCGGGCAATCATGTACATAACTTTCCGTCTTGATGCCCACTTTTCCCATGTTCTGTATTTTTCTTCCTTTGTCATGCTTGGATCATAGGGATTGCTTGTTGGTGCAAACATTGCTGCACCTGAAATTTGTGTTGCAAATGAATGAATACAAGAGACCTTTACAAATGTACGAATTATGAATGAACAAATGAATATTAAAATTGACACTAATTAACAACTACACAATGACTGGTTTGAAAACCAACTTAGACGATCTTATCCCAATGAAGTTGGTTTCAAATTCACATCTATCACAATGAACTTCCCATTTATTCTTTACATAGAATTTCCATGATACAAAATTAATTTTTTTGGGCAATTATTACATTAAGATAATTCTACCATATTGGAAAAGTTTCAAACCTAAAACCATAAACTTTAGTAAGAAGTTTCTAAACCACTAAATCTCTAAACCACTAGGATATCACTTTAGTGGTTTATGATACAAAATTATATACCAATCATCTAGCACAAATTTAGAAAAGAAAGAATAGTCAAAGAGCTTGAGGCAAGATAAATGACAGAAACAAAAATATCTAGTCTATAGATTGTATTGATGACTTATAACAAAGGCCTACAATACATGTCTATATAACAAACTGAATGGTATATACCATATCATCAACCACCATCACCACTGCATTATAATCTGTAACAATATGACCAATAGACCAATGCAAGCAACTAAAAAACATATCAGATGCACGCATTATAATTATAAAATTATCAAACTCTTCTTTTTTAACAGTTTCCTACATAATTTCCCTTGGCCTTTTGGGATTTTTAAATGCATTATTTGCAACAAAATCTAGAATGAGAAAAAATAAAAAGGAATGAGTAGCTAGATACAGATTGCTTTACTATAAAAGTGCAAAACCGTAATAGAGCCATTAAAGCACACGTACAGTACAAGTTACCTGCAAGTTGGTCTGGGATATACCGAACAGCAGCCCATGCATGCATAGCTCCACTAGAGTAACCAACCACCCAGAACTTGCCCACAACACCTAGAGCATTTGCCAAGTAAAGCATGTCCTGTGCAGAGGTATTGAGGTTTCTATTACGGTGAGCATCACTTTCACCAAATCCAGGAAGATCATAACCAATTAACCTAATTCCAAATTCCTCCAATAGTGAATCTTTGATGCCAGGTATTCCTGTTGCATGAAAACTTCAGTAAACAATAGCAGACAGGATGTGTAAAATATCACTACAACCAGAAAAGCCATTAACCTGCAAGACGAGAAGAAAGAAATGGATGGGGTACGATCATAGAAAATCTAGCTGTTTCAGCTGAAACACCTTGCACTCGATAAGCCAAGTGCCTTCCATCTGGAAGTTGGACACGTGTTGCAGTAGAAGGATGTACATGTATCTTTCTGGGCAATTCAACAGGGGCTTGATGCTCTTTATTTACAGTTAAAGCTGCAAGGTAATATGATGTCAATCAAAGAAAATTTCATGACAGTATATGTTTCTAAATGATAGCACAGTTACCCATGAGCTGTCATATAACAAGGGATAAAGGAAGTGATTCAGTTCCACAAGTCAAAGGTCCAAAAGTCATGTTACTTGAAAGAGAAATATTTAAAAGTTCTTTTTGTCTGACAAAGTTGACAAATCCAAATGTCAAGTAAAAGGTTGGATACTAATGAACTCTTTCTACCTAATAATTAACAAAATAGTCAAAGATGACAATTAATACTAGAACAGATCAACTCTTCTACACTTTTATTTACTAATAAATTTTTTATTACCCTCTTTTATTTGCCAGAATTTATAACAAGACTTCAACATATGTGATAAAACATAAAATACAGAGTGTACGATTTTATTACAGGCTATCATATGAGTAGACAACTTAAACAGGAATAAGATGCTCGATGTCAAACTCTATAGAGGTTAGGGGAAGCAGTAAGAGAATTTCTTTGACTTTTTTTGATGGTGAAACAGGAAGCATATGACACCAACCTGTTTTGTAAGTTGTAATTTTATCTATGCAACACAGACATAAGATAAAATTTCAAAAACGCTGTGTTTTGTTCCACTCAAAAAGAATTCTGCAGATCCAACAGTCATCAATGATGGATTTGGTGACAAACTGGGGAATACGATGCTGCAAAAAGCTCAGCCACTTCGAAAAGAGTAATAGTAGCTGAATTGCAAAATTAATACGGTGTAAAAAAGATCTAAAATCCAACACCGATGTAAGCTCACTGCCTAGTGCCAACAAAAAAGGGAAACTTGCAAAAGCTTCGGTTTTAATCACAAGGTAATCGAGAAAACACCCAAGTAAGAATATTCTTTGGAGATGACCAATCATAACATCTCGAAGAACTTCCTAATTCTGATTCGTTTGGCAATCAAACGGTGAACTCCGAGGATAGCCTTCCCAATTTGTCAGCAATCAAAAGACAATTCAAGTCTTCTCCAAAATGCATCCAATAATTAATTGCATAAAAATCTTTCTTCGTAGGTGGCAAACAACAGATAAATTTCATATATACTAACACATGAAATCAAACTAAAATACATGAAAGAACAGAAAGCACTCAAAACCAGCAACGATCCCGGTACCTGAAAGGGCGAGAAGAAACACGAAGATAACAACCGGCCACGCATGTGCAGGATCACGATCCTCGGGCAAGTACTCGTTCAAGAACGCCAACTTGTTCTTCGCCACCGAGACGGGCCCCCGAAGCCTCCGCACGACGTAGGAATCCTCCACTCCATCCAAGCTCTGCTGCACGATATCCTTGCAGCTCCTCCCCAGCTCCTGCAGCATCTCTCCAGATGCCTCCAAGAATCCCTTCAACTGATCCTTCCAGCTCTCCTCCCCCACAACCCCGTCCTCGAACATCCCATCAAAATCCCCACTCCCCCCGCCGCCCATTGCCACCTCCCCGTGGAACTCCCCCTCCACCGGTACGTACTGGATCCCGGTGTCCTCCACGAAGCTAGCCAGCTCCTCCTGCCACGCCGTCCTCCTCCCTCTTCCCCTGCCCTCCGCCTCCATTCCCATCGCCAAAAACAAAACACAAAAAAACCCTCAATATATCAAGAGCGAAAGTAGACAAGAAAGTAAAACACAGTTCCAGCTCTCAGTCCATGGCCGGCATGGCGGAACTCCTCCCGGTAAAATAAATCCCTAGCGGCGGCGGCGGTAGTGGAGTGGGAAACCGCAGTGGGATTCCGAAAGCTAAATATTTCCACCTTCCCTTCTGTCCCCGGGTTCTACCTCTCGCCCTTGGAGACAGAAAGAGAGAGAGAGAGGGAGGGAGAGCGTGTGTGTCCGTGTGTGCGCTGGAGGACGAGAGTTAATAATTTGCGTGCGGAGCGACGTGAATGGAGGAGGCGGACAAGTGGGGCGAGTGGCGACGACACGTCAGCGGAGGTTACGGCGGCGGCGGCGGCGGCGGCGGCGGCGACGATGATCGGGCGGTTAGCTGCCGGTTGCCTAAAGGAAGGGGACCAGAGGGAGCAGTGTTACCCGGGACCGCCGGCGAGTGTGTGAGCTGGGACGGTAAGGTGGCCTTCTTTTTCTTAACCTTTTTGACTCGTCGGTGGATTAGGTGTGGAGGAGGAGACCGGTGGAGTCGTGCAGACAAGGTCGGGTCTCTTCCCAACCAGAAATCTCGCCCGAGTGCTTGGAGGTGTCTGCGTAGTTTTGAAAAATGATTAAATAACAAGTTTTTTTCCTCGAGAGAGCTCATTCAGTAATCCTAAGAGAGTTATTTAATTTTAAATTATTTATATATATATATATACAATAAAAATAGATTAAATAAGAATTTAAGGATAATGACAAAATAATAATAATGTAACATTGTTTAAAAAATTTTAGCAAAAATATCTATGACTTTTTGGTTAATAAATGTAGAGGAGAAAATGTTATTACTTAGACTATTAAATAAAGTATTTCATAAGTACGAATTCAGAAATATCAACTAAACGTTAGAGATTGTAGTATACATGTGAAAAAAAATTAAAGACATTAAATGAGTTATTAAAAAGTTTAAATGATTTAAATTGAATCTGAATTATTGAATTAAAATATTATTACAAAAATAATTTTAATAGTACCACTGAAGAACATTTTTTCTATGTAATAATATTATCTGAAGATTTAAATTTGAAAAAAAAATTAAATTTTAAATTTTTGAATCTTAAAAGAGGTTCTTAACCAAAATATTATGATTTATTAAAAAAAAGTTTAGAAAATAAGAACATTTATGAAAAATAAAAGGTAAAAAAATATGTTATTTTTGAGAAGATTATGTCGTTAGAAATTATAAAAAATAATAAAAATGTTGATAAAATTTACTTATTATTTTTAAAAGCTGTGGTATGTTGAATTTAGTTATATATTTGTAACTATTTAAAAATAATATATCATTTTTATAAATGATATATTAAACTCAAATCTATATTCAAAATTAACGTACCGTTTTTAACTTTTTACACGTTAAATATATTTAAAGCTTTTCCACTCCACCACAGTCATTAGCATAAATGATCAATATATAACGTCAATTAGTTGAAAGATGAGCCAATACCATAGACAACCAATAAATATGTAAAAGATTGCGTATTATTTACGTAAAACATTTTATATATTATTCTTATATCAAAAATCAAATGACGTGCGTCTTCTGTATTTATTGTACACTTTTGTTATTTACTATCTATCTCATTTATGTACAGTAACATATCAAATAACTTTATTATTTTATATAAAAAATTATATTATAAATCATTTAAAAAATAAATAAATAAACCTTAACCTTACCTTATTTCAAGTACAGCCAAAGTTACACCCAATGATGATTCGACAATCGCGAGAAAAATGGAATTTAATGTGCTATCTACGCGTCATGCTAACGTCATTGCAGTATTATTTTAATATCATTTATGTCATAATCGATTTGACGATTGATCCGGCATATTTAAATCTTTTATATAAAAAATAATTAGTTGGACGATTAATCTATTTTAGTTTTTTTAAAATTATTTTAAATTTATTATTATTATATAGATTTAAATATATAAATTTTTATTATTTAAAATATTATTTAATTTTAATTTTATTTACGAAACTAATTTTAACTTTTATTCTATTTAACTTCTAAAGTTAAAAAAAATTATATATATTACGTGACATAAATTTAACGTAAATTTAAAGATCGACACTTGTTTGGTTTAAATAATAATTTTATCATATATTTACAAGCAGCTACGTGACGGTGGTCTTTACATAATTACATGGTTACGCGTGTTTTACTGGGAAAAATCCTACATTTATATATAAAAAAATTATAAATTTAACCGTCCAACCCAATTAACCAAAACTAAAAAATCAATAATAACATAATTTTTTAATAAATACGTATAACATATTATACATGTATGTTGCTATACATTTATACTATTATCATAGATATATCATCATGTATCGTATGTTTATAATTAACTGTATACACATAATTTACAAGATTAATAGTAAACCAATATTTCATCCATCAATTTAAATCACTGCTTATGTAACATCTAATAAGTGAGTTTATGTTTTTCCTAAAATCCAAGTTAAGAGAAAGAACATTGACTCTCCCTTTGACGTTATAAGTAATATTAGAGTTCAATTTAATCTTATGTAATACTCTAAGTCTGCGATATATTTCATGTGGGAATTTTTCTCATTTTAACCTAGGTTTTGAAGAGAATGAGCTCTCTTCTCAAGTATTACAACTTATCAATTTACAAAAAATGTCATATGTTTTTTTAAATTTATTCTTTCAAATAATTAGCTTAAACGTTATAATTTTTATCAAATTAATTAAGGTATTGTTTATTTATCAAATTCTAATTTTTGTTATTATTAGTCATTAGAACTAATAAACATTGTTGACAAATAACACTGTATTGTACGGTATAATTAATAACTCAAGATACAAGAGTTACCTTAAAAAAAATTTAACTTCAACGTTAATTAATAACAACTCTAACTGATTTTAACTTCGGTATAAAAATTAAAGTTAAAACTAAAATCATACAACTACGGTTACTTTCGTTAAATACGCCTGGCAAGATACGAAGATACAGGTGTGGATTTGCTTGCCAATCCTTTTCGTTTGGTCGGACTTTGATAAATGACGTTTGGTTGAGTTTTTTTTTTTTCTTCCCCTAAACGTCATGCTGTTGAAAAAAAAAAAAAAAAAATTATGAAAGAAAAGGTCAATGGACGTAAGCGACGGCAAAGGTTAACGGAGAGTTTCGAGAATGGCAAAAGTGTAAATATAAGTGTTTACAATAAAAATTATTGTAATTATTGATAATAGATAGTAAAACTGAGAAAATATTTTTAACCTCAGTTATTATTATTTTTATGACTTTTGATGTGTTTAACGCTCTTTACAGTTTGTCGAATAACTTTGCATGCTCGTGGTTTCAGTCATATCGACTTTTATTTTAAATAATAAACTTTTTTATGATTAGTCTGAGTATTAAAGTTTTGTTAGTTATTTTATCAAAATGATTTTTAACTTAATTTGTATTTATTTCATTAATACAATAAGAGTATAAAATTTGCTTACGAAGTTGCATATGTTATTGGTTCTATTTCTTCGTGCAGTCATCGCGAAAAGTAGGGTGAATGTACGGACGGTGCGAAACTTTTTTTATTTTTTCTCTCTCTTTTTTTAATATAAATTTTGTGGCATTGGTAATCTGTCAATTTCCCAATTCAATTATACGTGGACGGGGACATCTTCCGCTCTCGTGCGTGCGGGTGTTTGCTTCGATGGTTCAATCTGCCAGCTATTAAATAATTGTACTGGTCCGGACGACATTGTTTTGTTCTTGGGTCATTCAGTAAAATCTCTGGATCTAAAAAATTTCCCGGTCCTCCGAGAACCTCACGTACGAGTGTTCGATGGATTGGACGAGTAAGTCAATGCTTTTCTAATTCAGTCCCTCGTCCGTTTTCCAGTGTCCAACCTGACCCTCTTCTCGCATCTTTCCAGTTCTCTCATGGTTCCATGGAGACAAGACCCAGATGAAGCGCTCGATCCTGGGTACAGCTGTTATTCTCATCCTCCTCTTCCTCTTATTTTATTTCTTTTTTTCCTAGGGGTGGGTACCGTGGTATAGACGGACGGCGGTACGACGGGTTCGCTTGTTTCGTGGATTATTTAACATATCGGTCAAAATAGTGTATAGGACCGACGGAAACGACAAACCATGTGGGCCTAAAACTGTTGAAAAAAAAAGGTAGAAAATGATGAGACCACAGGAAAAGCACGGAAGGTTAGTTTTTTGACATATTCGGGTCGGACCATGACTAGCCCGAAGACAAACTACGAACCCACCCTTAAATGATAGGCAATGTTAACACTAATTACCGACCTGATAAAAAAGGTGTGCCGTGGGTAACGCTAATTGATGCCAATTTCCAACACAGCTTCTTGAAACAATAGTTACTGCTTGAAGTATAAAGGAGATAACTATCATCAATGTATGTTGATTTCGTAGATAATTTTTAAAATTTTGGTTTTTTATTTTTTGGAATTTTTCGGATTTTGATTTTTCTTTCTTTGTTTAGTTATTTTTGTAAGTTGATTTTTTCACTATCTAAATTTTAGTTATTAAAAATTTTCAATTAGGAATATCTATCTAATAGTAATGTAATTTGGTTCAATATATTATAATTTTTGAAATTAATATTAAAAATTCTTATGAGATTGATCAATATTTGTTGACGTAATTTATTTATACTTAAATATTTTTAACATTATAAAATTATAAAAGTGAAACTGTACAAATATTTTTATTTATTTTTAAAAATATTTTTAATAAAATAGATTCTTAAAATATTATTAATAACATTTATAAAAAAATTAACATGGTAAAATTTAAATTTTTAAAAAGTTCTTAAAAAATACAATAAACATAACTTCCAAATTATCTCTCCTTTTTTCAAACACTATTATTTTAAAATACTATTATAATATTACAATAAAAATTAACTATTATATTCTAAAATTCAAACAAAACACATTCTTTATCAATAATAATTTTATCGTGATCTCGGAGATGATAATAATTGAACGCTAGTGCTCTATACACGTTTTGTCATTTACTTTATGTTTATCTTTATCTGAAACTTGTACTTTTGATTTTATGATTTACGTATGTACTTATTGTCGAGTTTATATGTTTATATTGTATTTAAGCTATTTTTAATATAAGGTGGGGTTTATATTTTTAGAAAATCTATAAAAGTAAAATTTTTATTTTTTTTTAGATTTTTAGATATTTATACGTATCGAAAATCGTAAAAAAAGGTAAAATTTTCGGTCACTGTAAGTTAAATTTTACCTAAATTTTTTTGACTATTGTTTAATTTGTGATTAAAAAAATGTAAAATTATATTTAAAATATTAAAATCTAAATTATTTATAAATTTTGTTTAAATTTTTTACAACATATACGAACATTCTTTAAAAAAATTTAATTTTTTAATTTTCTTTTTTTTCGTTTCCTAAACGCAGGTCTAAGTATCGAATTAATGTTTTTAAAAACTTTTTGAGAGAAAAAATCACTATGGTACATAAATAAAGAAAGAGAGAACGCAAGCATGATAGCGCATTACTTTGGGTATATTCGAGAAGAATTTCAATTAAATGTAAAAGTCAGATAAAATTGAAGTAAAGAATTATAAAATAAATAAAATTAAAATTATATAATAATTAATATAATAAAAATCTATAAGTTAAAATTTATATAATAATAATATATAAAAATTTATATAAAATTAAAATTAAAATTTTAAAATTAATTTCCAAACTAAACCTTTATCTTCACGCAATGATAACAGCACGACGTGCGAGCGCCGTAGGAATCGAGGTTAATTTTAATTTTATATAATTTTATAAAAGTACGACGTGCACGCAATCACAAGCCCTTCTTTATTCATCGTCCAACGCTGTCTTTTTGTCAATGCTTTCTTTTCATCGTAGATGTGAAGTGGTATTGGAGGAGTTCAACTTTATCTGCGTGAAATGAAAGATGATATAAAATGAAGTAAAGAAAATAATACTAATTATCGTTAATAGCCTAGCCTTGACAACTGGCTTCATTTGATAATAACACAAATAAGTGAAAATTTTAAGTGAAAATTCAAATATAAATACCCTAATAATTTTAGAGATTCTGTATCATTAATATTAAGGTCTTATATTCTCGTAACATTAATTAAAGACACTTTAATATAACCTTAATTATCGAGTAGGAATTTAAAGAGATTCCCGTAACCTTAATATAAGACTTCAATATTTAAATATAAAACCTTAATATTGTTTAAATTCCATCTCAACAAAAGTGGTAGAATTTTTTATGTATTAAGTTTAATTTATTTTTTATATTTATCAATACGAGGCTATTTTAACTAATAGATGTAATGAATAAAATAAACTTAATATATAAATAACTCTGATACTCATCGTCAATTGATTTTGACATAAAAGTTTAACAAATATTGGAATCCAGTGACGGTGCAATAGGAGTCTGGGTGGTGCATTAGGAGTATTGTTAGTGTAATAAGAGTTTGACGTTTTAATCCTAATCTAGTACCTATATACAGGGTGAAAGGTTATATTATCAAAAGAGATACAACATTTTACAAGAGAACTGATAACTATATTTTCATCTTTCTCTCTCACTGTTATATCACCTTGATTATAAAGTCAATTGAAGGAGCATTTGTGATTGGATCGAGCTGAGATTTTAATGGTAATGTTATGACTTGGTATTCTTTAGATTAGATAATTGGATCGATGATTAGAACAGTGGAGAGTTGGATTTAAAAAAGGTTTTAGAAGGATTTTGTCTATGTAATTCCGTAATACACACTCTTGGTAGAATGTTAATTCAATGAGTGAAATAGTATTTGTTTTGGTTAAAATTTTTTCAATAGTTCAAAGATTCATGAAACTTCATTCTTGTCAAGTTTCTTTATTTTAGGAGTTGTACAGTAACAACAGAAATTTTTGAAACGTAGACAATCGAATTGGATAATTTGTGTTCTTCTTGTTTGTTTATATTGTTGATTGTGTCATTAAGATTTGTGATAGTGATGTATAATACATTTAATTAATTATTAGAGAAGACTCTTTATACATATTTGATTATAGTGAATGATTTGAGGATAAATCAACAAATTCTACGATTTTTCTTTCTTACATAAGAGATTTTCAAGCAAAAAGGTTTGATGTTATTTTACTTGTAGTTTATTTAATTTATTCATTTAATTTCATCAAGTTACTTGTCTGTCTCAGTTAGATTTATCTTACCCAATAGTTCCATGGTATATTTGTTCGATCATTGTTAGGTGATAGGTCTTTTCGAACTTCCCTTTGCATGGATTTATTGTTCACACTTGTACTCTTTCTTTATCATGGTCATGGGTTTAAGGTCTTCTTTTGATAATAAGGTAATTTAACTTTATAAATTATGAAAAGTTAAAGTTAAAAAGAGTGAAATAAATATAATTTAGTTATCCTCGTATGGTAATCATTATTAATGAATCAAAGGAGGCCTAAGCTCTTGTTTGTTTAAAAATTTAGCAAAATGCACAAACTATAATTACTATGAATTGTTGTAATATATAATATATTTATCAAATAATTTTAATATTTTACAATAAAAAATATCATTATCAAAAATTGTATACTTTTTCAAAAAAAATTAACTTCTTTTTATTACATTTGGAGATAACTTTTTTTAATTCTAAAAATTGAGCATAGTTAAAGTTAAAATTAATTTTATAAATAAAATTAAAATTATATAATAATTTAAATAATAAAAATTTATACGTTAACAATAGTAATAATAATAATGTTAAAGTTAATTTTTAAATTAAAAATTTTAAAAACAAATAAAACCCTAATTTCATCGTCGGGTGGTGACGAGGACGGCGATGACGTGGCCGTCGGTTGGTCTCCTCCATGTGTTGGACGTGGGTGTGGGTTGGCTGGACGATAGCGACGTGATTTGACTTATGCGTTTGGGTGTGCGCATCTACCGATCAATATTGCTTATCGTGCACTAGTCCGACGATTTAAAATTAATTAAGATCAGTATATTATTATTTAATGCTTCTATATGTCATTTATTAATTTTTAATATTTATAACAAAAAATATCAAGTTTTATTGGAAAAATTGTCTCTTTTTATTGATATATCATCGTAACCTTATCATGTTTTCAGCTCATGTTTTTAGCTCATCTTCACTCATCACACCTTGTGTCGTACCTTCGCGCATTCCTATTAGATCGACCTATAGTTGTTATTCCTGTTAATACAACTTAATGCCTTAAGTTTAATTCAACATGATCCATCTAATTGATATGGACAAATTGTGTTATATTAGGTGGGTCCAATTAGGCCCAGTTCAATTGACATATATAATTGATATTTTCTTCAAATCACGTAAATTGAATATTTTTTCAACAATTTCTTTGAGATATGATCAAATCGCCCCAAGTTGATTTTTTTTCCTTCTTCACTTTTCAGAATTGCTCTATCTTTGTTGGAAACATTTCTTAGCCTTTTTTTTTTATATAATGTTATCGCTCACTTATTTAAATATATGTATATCTTTTCAAGCAATTTTGTTTGACTCTTGAGATCACTCACAATATCATTATCACCATGAGTGGACAACAATGACATTTCTTGGGTTGCAGTTGAAAGAACCAGTAAAAATCATCTTAAAAAATGGCATCTATGATGACTTTAAAGTTGGGCTTGTACCTGGACGTCTTGGATCATGATGTACTTGGGCCGGAAAAAATTAATGGTTGATTATTATTATTTTTTTGTAAGTACCGACAATTAAGAGTGTTGTTAAATAATAACGTTATTAGAAGGATACGACTGCACGTTTCACGAAATGATAAAAAAATATTTTGAAAATAAATTTAATATATTATTTTTAGAAAATTATTGTTGTGGTTACATTGAGGTTGATGTATATTGTTGTGGGCGCTAATAGCAATCAACTATTAGTACTTAAAGTTTACATTGATTTCTTCTTCTTTTTTTAAGTTGATGAATGGGTCTCTGACATGTACAAACAAATTTTATATAATTTTTTAAGTTTTTTATAACACGACAAATACTTTTTTTGATTTTTTTTTTTTAAATTTCAATTTCTTTTACCATTTTTCTTTCTTAAATTTTTTTTCTTCTAAATTTCTGATAAACACAAAAAGACCTTTAACGTAGACACATTGTACTTAAGAGGTTGATAAATACTATTGTTTTACTTCTGACAAAATAGACATGTTTATTGAGAAAAACTTCTAAATTAATATTTAATACGAGGAATAAAATATTTTTTGGATAAATATACTTTTAAAATGATTAAATTTAAATTTATTTAACTATAATTTTTTCTTATAATTCTGAATTAAAATATTACGTATTTTCGAAAGAAGAAAATGATTTATTCGAAAATACGGATGACCGGCGACGAACGGATCGTTTCGTTTACTTCTCGTGGGCCGTGGTCCGGCCCATCGCTCTTGTGCTTGTTTCGCAAGTTTAACACTGATCATTAATATTATTAAAAAATTAATGAAATTTGTTTCCTGTTTGTTGGAAGCTTGCGATCTGCAACAAGGACCTTTTAGGGTTCTGAAATCTACAGGGTTTGTGTGGCTAAAATAAAAATTAAGAAAAAAATTTAAAATCTTTAATATTTATGTTATTTAAAAAATTTAAAAAAATTTTAAAAACGTGAAAATATATAAAAAGAACCATTTTCCCACCTCCCCTCCGAAAATCGTCAAAAATCTTCGGCCGCCCGACTCCGTCCTCGCGCCTTCCCCTGCACATCCTTCTTCGCCGGATCCGTCCTCGCGCGCGCCTCCATGTTCGTCTACGGTAGTCAGTAACAGACGATTTGAAATGGTATGGATTATTTCATTGGAAAATTATTCTGTACGTTTTGTGGCAATTTCGTGAACTTTCATGCTTTTGTTTTCTGCCTTAGGTTTTTTTGTTCTTAGAACGGGTTTGACTTGTTTTGAGAACTGTTGTTTGAAGGAGTTGGAGTTCACCTCCAAACATCCTCGCCATGTATGTATAAGATCAGCAATGAGATTCTCCCTTCTCTGTATTGGAGAAACATGGAGATCAAGCGACTGTATATCGTAGTTATCAGGGAAAAATGCAGCTTTAAAGTTGCATCCCCTCCAAAACGCCCGAATTTAAATTAATAATACTAAGCGTCCAACAATATGTCGCATCAATAATTAAATCACATATGAATAATACATAGAAATATATAAAAGTCGTAATGATAAGTCAATGACCTAAATGTACTGGTCATTGTGTGCTTCTTATGTCTATTTCGTCTTTGTCTCATTTTAGATTAGTCGAAGTCTTGATGATTTATAATAGTCTTTTGAAAGGTAATTAAGACTACTCTAATTGATAAAATAAGCTTCATGCTTACAAAAACCTGATAAAGAAAATAATCAATAGAAAATTATGAAATTTAAAAGATGAAAATGGAGAAAAAGTTAATATATTGTATGCTGGGGATGATTGAAAGTTTGGAGCCAAATGAGAGTTGGCAGAGGATGAGAAGTAGCACACCAGCGGATTGTTGAAGTGGAAGGATCACTAGAACAGAAATGAAATATTGCTTTTCGTTGAGGCATTCTAGGTTCTTATTGAAGCATTTATTATTGCATTTGGAATTGAAGTGTTATTCAAGTGTTACTGCAGTGCTGGAATCAAATGATACCTCATAGATTTTTATTTTTCAAACAAAGCAAGAACACAATGGTAGTTAACCATCTTGACATGCTTAAACTTTGTTTTTGCTTTGGGGAAGGTACATATATGATTTCCATATGTGTTGGAGTGGCCTACATGGCTTTTTGTGCACATGGTTGTATGCATAAGGCTTGAGAGGGTGCAAATTGTTGCCAATCAGAGCTTGATGCAATGCATTGACAACAGGATGCTCCCACTCACTGGGTATGGGGTTTAACTGTAAAAGTGCCACCATAATTATGAGTCGTGGAATGCACACACAATATTCAAAACTACTTGTCCAGTTCGTTGTCTTGTGGCTCTGTTTTTTGAAGGTCTCATTTCTTTTTACGTGAAACTCTTCTAGCACCACCATGTCGATTGCTTAATGCCTTACTATTTCCTTAATGGAACATGTTGTCCTGGGCCTTGCTTTATGTCACTCCATCCATGATTACAAATTTACAATCAATTCATGTTTGTGCAAAATAGATTTGATGATACATAATTCAAGAATTTTTTATTGGTAATTTGATTAAGAATCTGTTTGTAGGTAGTCATCTCATCCAAACTTGTTTATCAATCAAGTTAGTAGCCCCAGTTATTTTATTGATCAAGCAGGTTAATCAATTTCACTGCCATATTTTCCAGCAAAGTAGTCGTATGTGATATCCCTTAACATTTCTAGTCTGACTATTAGCTGGTCAATTAAAATCAGAGTATGGATGGCTATCCAAATCATCCATCAATCAAGTCAGTTGCCTTAATTACTTGATTAATCAAGCTGGTTACCTATTTTGATGGTAAGTAATTGTATATGATCTCTAATTTTATCACTTAACAATTCTAATTTGACCATTAGTCATTCAATCTACATAATGGAGTATGTGTAGTCATTGAAATCAATAGATGAATCAAGCCAGTAGCCTCAATTACTTGATTGAACAAGCATGTTAATTTCCATTTCCAATTTTCCAGCCAATTAGTTGTGTTTGATCTCTGATTGTATACCTTTAGCAATTCTACCTGACTATTAGTCATTCAATTTAAAATCCAAGTATGGGTAGTTATCGAAATCAGCTGATTAATCATGCCTGTTTCCTCAATTATTTGTTTGATCAAACAGGTTAATCAGTTTTACAGCTAAATTTGCCAGTCAATTAGTTCTATCTGATCTCTAATCGTATTCTTTAACAATTCTATTCTGACTATTTGCTCTCTCATAGTGTTTCTCATGGTAGTTTAATTATAAATATCATTAAGTGCATATGATATGATCACAGTTTATAAAAGGGTTATACTCAGAACAGTATTGGATCATATTCTCATTATATGTTTTTTAATTCAGTCTATAAACACATTACATATGTAGAGTTTGTTTTGTGGTGCATGTGTACAGTAAATCTAAGTTAATTTATATTGTGACATAGCTTAAGAGCCACCTTCATTTATTTCATTAATAGTATGCCATCACAGTATAGTATGTCAATTTAGTCTATAAACACATTACACATGTAAAGTTTGTTTTGTGGTGCATGATATGTACAGTAAATCTAAGTTATATTTATATATTGACAAATCTTAAGAGCCGACTTCATTTAGGTCATTAATAGTATGTCATTTGTTTTTTTAATATTTTTGTTTACTTTATCAGAAGACCTTTTGGAAATTTCAACTGAATCGCTATAAATCACAACATGCAGGCTACTCCATTTCTAGCTGGACTTGCAGTAGCTGCTGCTGCTTATGCCAGCAAATATGGAATCCAAGCATGGAATGCCTACAAGGCACGACCTGTTGTTCCTCGGATGCGTAGATTCTATGAAGGTGGCTTTCAACCTTCAATGACTAAAAGAGAGGCTGCACTTATTATTGGTGTTAGGTATGTGCACATTTTTTAGAGATTTTGACTAGCGACGCTAGATATCTTGATTCATTAGTAATTTGATAATTACTTATATGCCATCCAAACAAAGTTTTGGTTCTCTTTTATTATTACATTGTATATTCCAAAACTTAAATATTTTCTTGGCATATAAGAGAGGAAACTCACTTTTTATTCAAAGATGTGATACTTTTTTTTGAACAAAAAAATAATAATGTAATTTTTTATTCAATAATAATGTCATTAATGTGCACTCCAGTATTCTGGCTTTTTTCATCCATAAAATGTTATTTTTTTCATTGGAAGTGTAGAATCTTGGTAGTCGTTTCTCACAAGTGCAGTGAAAGCAATCCTTTTTGTATATACACCAAAAGCTTTTGAATTTTGAATGTGCACATGAAAAGGGCACAAATCCATGTATATTGGCGGTATTAGGTGGGGGAAAAGCCCTCACCCAACTTTGGAATTTTTTATATATAATATATTAAAGGTTTGATATAATATATTATATCATGTTTAGTTTTTAGTAAATAATTCTCAAAAAATGTAAATAATTTTTCATTTTATCTCAACTTTATTGGAAAATCCTTGTGCTTGATTTGCATGAGTTAAGATAAAGAAGTTTTAAAAAACTCCTTAGAAATTAAGTTATTTGTTTTGTTGATGATCAAAATTTCGTTAATTTGATTCACAAGTGATGGAATAAGTAGTTCATTTTTTTTTTCAAAAAAGTGAAACAAGTCTATTAAATTTTCTTTTATGGATGGTAGTGTGCATACAATGTATTCATTCTAAACAAATTTTGTTCTAATTATATACTATCTCATCAATCTTTTGATACAATTTAAAATTCTAAGAACAAAATCAGGCATTAATTTTTTTATTTCTATATATAGAAATCAACACTAATTGAAATTGAAATTCTTAAAAATAAAATATATCTGGTATGTAAAACAAAATGTTTTCGAATGTCATGAATGTTTAAAATATTATTAGCTCTTTGCCTCTTTTCAAGGATCTCCTTTTGTCTCCTTGAATTTTCACATGATATAGTTAGTGCAACTTAAACTTCTTGTAAGTATATACATTTGATAGAGACGTAGGAACTTTTTTTGCAAATAAAAATTATATAGAGAAAATAATTAGCTGTATAAATCTTGTTATCACGTATCTATAAATTCATAGTAAAACTTTCATTTGTATTAAATATTTACTAATTATTCATCTAAACATTCACCACTAACTTTAAAATTGTGGCCATCAAATTTTAAAAGAAAAATCAGTGGTAAACATAATTCATCTTAAAGTTAAATTTTAAGTCATAGATTACCTAATAGATTGATTAACCATATCATTAAGTTTTCTTTTTAAAAAAATTAATAGAAATGATAAATAAATATCTAAAGAATCTTTCTTATTGTCACCTAAAATAAAAACTTCTTATATTTTAAAATTGATCCCGCAGTAGAAAATTTCGAACCCCACCACCATTCATGAAAATAAAGATGGCAAGTTTATTCAAGTTTACTCTCCTGGTATTGTTGCTTCTTTTCTTCTTTCTCTATCCTTTTCAAAAAGGAAAAAAGTTTACCCAATGTGGTAAATTGGCTATTTGGTTGCCTATTTCTGGGAACGTTGGAGACGTGCTTTTGTTTCTTGCCCAAATCATTTTTCTTACCCCTTTGGAAGAGTTGTTTACCTTCCAGATAAAATGTGCAGGGAAAATGCTCCTCCAGATAAAATCAGGGAGGCACACAGAAAGGTGATGGTTGCCAACCATCCAGACGCTGGAGGAAGCCATTACCTTGCTTCAAAAATTAACGAGGCTAAAGATGTCATGCTTGGGAAGACCAGAGGTGGGGGTTCCGCGTTCTGATAATTTTTTCTTTTCTTTCTTTCTTTCTGCTCGAGTATCTTCCAGATAATGGCGTTGGTGGTGGAATATATATAGATATTTTTTTGCTTCGTAAGTTTATGAGGGCCATCGTTCATCACTGCTCAATAGAATGAGTTCATATTGTGCTGATTTGTATCTTCCCAGGAAAGGTAAAGTTAATCACATGTGATGTGTAGCCGTACCGTCTATTCTTTCTGGAAATGAAATCGCAGCATTTGACAGTCGGTGTTAGTTCAATTAAATTAAGTTTGAGTATTTGGATCATCGTGGACTGTGATTCAATTTCTTGATTCATTCTCATTATATGTCTGATTTATATTGTGGAAGATACAGCCATACAGCATTTGAGATTGTAGAAGATATGCTTATCAAATAATCTGTACGGCCCACCCTTGCTTATGGCGGGGTTGAGCAGTTTGGAATATCGGAAAACGAAAAATCAGAAAAAAGTTTCTTGATTTTTTAGCTATTTGTGTTGTCTAGGGGATTTTGAAAAATTTTAATACAGAATTTTTTTTGCATTTGTAACCTACCGGGGGAGAAAAATTATTTCCCGATTTTCAACTGTCTGGGAAAAATTTTGAAAATTTTTTGGTAATATAAAAGAATTATTTTTTTCATTTATCCCTTTCTCTCTAAATTTTTTTCACTCATATAGAAAAAATTAGGATCATCACACTTATGCTTGTGATTGCAATTTACACTCATAATTGTTGAATTTGGTATTTGTGATCGTTGAAACTTGTGTTTGTGATTATTGTAGGGTTCATTCACCTTTACCTTTATTATTTGTTTGCCTTCATTTTCCTTTTTTACCTAGTTTGTCTACCTTCGTTACTTCTTAGTCGTAGTTGATTATTTGTCATAAATGTTTGTTTGTTGTAATTATTCTCTACAAGGTAAATTACAAAAATTGTATGTAAGGTTTGTTTTATATATTGCATGAAAATTACTTTTTACTTTTGTAATTGAATAATTGAATATTTAATTTTAAAGATTTGAACTTATTTTTTTTAAGCTATTAATTATGTAGTTAAAATTTATATAAAAATTTTCTTTAATTTCTCGTGTATGTATAAACACAAGTAAAGTGAAAATGTACAAATGATTCTTCTAAATTTTCTTTTTCTTAAATTTTATTTTCCTTTGCCTTTTTCATTTCCAAAATTTTTTTTTAAATTTTTAGAATGCACAAATGGGTCCTTATGTCGAAAATATAAGAAATAGAAATTTAGTAAAAGAAAAAGAAAAATTAGGAAATAAAAAATGTATGAGATTAGAAAGTACGTGATAAAATTTACATTAATTGTAAGCATTTTTTTGATCGTAAAAAATGACGAAAATTTTTTATAATTGTAATGATTAAAAAAATTAAAATTTTTCGAAATTTACAACACATGAAAATTAATTAATTTTTTCTAATTTTTTTCTTTTTAAATTTTCGATGTACATAATCCCTGGTTACTTTTAACTTTAAGGAAAAACACTCGACATCGTCTCCTTTCATCCTTACATGCCTGTAAAACTTGCTTGACGATTGCCTGTGAAACTTGTGCGTCGTCTTCTTCTCCTCCTCCTTTATCGTAAAACCTTAGTTTCAAAATGATTTTGTGAGTTGGAGAGCTTGTAGATGGCCGTAGAGGCAACTTTGGTGGTGGATGGAGTTGGTGAAGATGGTTCATGATTAAGTGAGTAAATGGGCGATTCAGGAGTTGTTTACTTGAAAAACTTGTTAATTCTGATACGAGAGACGTTGTCAAAAGATGTTGGTGGTCATCAAAGGTAAAGGTGACATAGATTTTCTTGATCTTCTCTTTTTTTAAAGTTTCTACTTTTACTTTTTTTCAGATTTTCCAGACGACCCAAATAAATCCTTACTTGTCCTATGATACGGCTATGATTTTAAGAAATTTAGATTGTAGAAAATTCCAACTAGTACCACAGATATATTAATTGAAGTTAATTCATTGCACATAGTATGCATATTTAATAGATATTTACCAGATGTGAAACTGAACTGTGAAAATATTCTGCAGAAACATGTAAATTTTTAAAACATGATATTTTATATGGGAATCTTTTGGATGCCCAGTTTTTTCAAAAGAAGAAGAAGGGTAGTCATCTCTTTTTTATAACATATAAAGACAAAATGTTGTAATTAACCGTCTATTTTACTTTAAGAAAGATGCATAGTGTATTTAGAGAGGGCTTTAATTAGTTTTTGAAGTTAAATAAAATTGAAGTTAAAATTAATTTTGTGAATAAAGTTAAAACTGCATAATAATTAAATTTATATAATAATAATAATATTATAAGTGATTTTAAAAATTAAAAAAAATTACTCATAAAGATGTATGAAATACTTGCAAATGATAAAAACTACACGATGCTGCAGATTACAAAACATTGCATAATGTTAAAGCCTTTTTTTTTGACGATTTATGAAATACTTTCAAATGTTGAGATTCGTTAAACATGATTTTTATGATTAAATCGGAATAGTTGCCGAATTTAGAATACAATTTTTGAGGATCGACGAAAAATGTCTTGATTATTTTGATCTACGAATGAATATTGAGATAATTAACGATCTCTACATCTGATCGAAAATTTGAGGATTGAATATTAGTTGTTGTTGAAAAATCAAAATAATAATTGCTGGACAAATTATTGAAATTGCTGTGACTACATAAAGGAATCTTTGAAAGCTTTTTGCAATTGAAAAGTAGTACTTGTAATTCAAGTTTGCGTCAAAAATAAATAAAATTTATAATTTGTGCAAACAACAATGGTAATCTGAGTCATACTCCTCATAAGTAGGATCAATCACATGAACCATTTTTTTTAAAATATTTTTATTCATTGTTAAATTATATAAATTTTTAATTTTTTTCTTATAATTTCTAATTAAATATTAAAAAATAGCGAGTAGAAAACTTACGTGGTAATCATAAAGTGAACAAATTTTAAAGTCTGTTGTGGGCGTTCGTTAAAAAATCTTAAAAGTTTAGAGTAGTTGTTAATTAATTTAATTACACATGGGTTACATTTGATAAGAGTTTTTTAATTTTAAGATTTAAAAAATAATTTTTTTAATTTTTGAAATAAACAAGGTAATAATTATTTCGATCTTTTGGTTATTCGTGACGTTAAAAAATATAAAAATATTATATTTAAAATTATATTTTTAACATTAAAATTATATTTTTAAAGTTAAAATTATATTTTTAAAGTTAAAATTATACTTTTTTAATATTAATATAATTATATATTATGATTAAAAAATATAAAAAATTATATTAAATTTTTTTAAGTAATTTTAATTACGACGAAAATTGTAACTAAAAGACGTCGTGATTTACTGGTGCTAATCATAACCGTAAATCTAACGGCCACTAGGGTTTATGGGAGACAGCGCCCCCAAAACGGGTCCCACCACCAGCTGTGGCCCCATTAGTCCGAACAAGATCGCGCAATTTGGAAGCGAGGGAGGGAGGGAGGGAGGGAGGAAGAAGAAAGGCGACTCTTGACCCGATCTGACGAGGTGAAGGCGAGGAGGAGCAAGACGAGGACGACGGTGGTTGTTGCTTAATCGCGTCCGCAAGATCGGGACACCGGGACGGCGAAATCTACCTGGTACGGTTTCCGTGAGTCCTACGGCCGCGGCTGTTTTGTTGTTTCTGTTGTCGCCGTGGTCGATGTTTTCGTTCTTTTCCATCGGATGTTTATTCGTTACCCGTTTTCTTCACCTTCATTGCCTCTAGGTGATGGAATTCACGTAAGGTATCGATCTTTTGGGAGGTCTGTGGCGGGGTTCTCTCTCTCTCTCTCTTTTTTCCTTCTTTCTGATGTCGAAAATTTGGATTTTCACTTGGCTCTGAGATTTGCGGGTTGGTTGATTGCTTTTTGCTCGACTCTACTTAATCCGTTCTCTCTAAGCGATTTGCACTACGGTAAGGTCGTTGCGGTTTGCCGGTTTGTTTCTCAGCTGCTTTTTGAGATGTCGATGGCTCTTAATTGTCAAATAAAAGGTCCTCTGTGGAGTTCGGCGTGGAATTTCTGTCTGTCCTTTGTAACACCCCTTTGATCGAAACAGACGGTCTATGTAGTGTTTTATGGTGCTAAGGTGCTTCCTTTCTTAGTTTGCTTTGTCAGTTTTTCTGTTTATGGACGTAGATCCAAGCAGAAAGATGATTTGCGAGTAGGATGGGAAAGGACTGGTTTGGTGTGGTGAAGAGGGTCCTCAGCCCCGAAACTAAAGAAAAAAAGGCTGTCGAACAGGTAAGTGATCCCTGTCTTCTTAATTGGCATCGTACCTGGTTTTGTAGGAACTTTATGGTTAAATTATTGCTTTTTCCCCTGTTTATAGAAAAGCCCCAAATCTAAGAAGAAATGGACTTTTGGCAAGTCCAAGACTGTCTATTCACATACTGGACCTGAGCCTGAAGCTTCTGATATCCCATGCGTTTCTCCGTCACCATCACCTCCACCTCCTCCAGCTCCACCTGTTGCTAGTGTTACACTCGCCAACAATAAGCAGGAACCAAACAAGGATGTTTATTCTGCAGCAATTGCAACTGCTGAGGCTGCTGCTGCTGCTGCCACCAAGGCAGCCGCAGAGGTTGTGCGCCTCACAACTTCAGCAACAAGGTTCTCTAACAGCTCAAAAGAAGAAGTAGCTGCAATAAAAATCCAGGCAGCATTCCGTACCTACTTGGTAGTCATTTCTTTGCCATGGTTGAACACTCTATCTTTAGCTGCAGTAACTATACAAGTTTATTCATGAATTTATTAATTTCCTTTTTGGCTTTTGTATGCAGAAAATTGTCACTAGAATTGTTTATTATTTGACTGCTGGTTAACTGTTAATCGGCAATGTTTGGATCATGAAATTTGTAATAATTTTGGTGATAAAAAGATTTGCTATGTGCATTTTATCATAATTATAAACCATTTGAGGATATAATTGTCTGTTTTTGACCATTATTTTCCTTGGAACTAGATGTACCATCCTTAAGAACGTGGATGAAAAAACCCCAGGTTTGGAAGCTATTTTCCTTATTGGATTTGTTTAGATTTTTTTGCTTTATGAGTTTTTAAGAAAAATTCAGCTATAACCTTCCAAAGATAAATTGGTCTCTCAGCAAACAAAAAAATGAAAATATTCTTGCATCTTTTATATTTCTTTCGTGCTAAACATTTGTATTAATTACTGTTGTAACTGATATCTGTTAACATGTTCACAAGTGATCATCTTTCTGTTGACTGGATAATCAATTATTTTTACACATTAAGTGAGTTTTTTGGCCACTTAATTAGTTTCACTGCTGTGACCTTTGCAATTTGCACTGTAAGTGCCATTAAGACAAGTTACCACACATTACTTGTTTTTTCCCCATGTTAATCAACATACATACCTGCATATATAATCAATTATTTTTACACAGTAAGTGAGTTTTTTAGCCACTTAATTAGTTTCACTGCTGTGACCTTTGCAATTTGCACTGTAAGTGCCATTAAGACAAGTTACTGCACATTACTTGTTTTTTCCCCATGTTAATCAACATACATACCTGCATATAAGTTGGTAATGTGCTACAATCTAAACTTCATGCATATTTTTCATAAATACAGACTATATATTTCTTAATCCTTGCTGATGGCCTTTTGTCAATTGAAATCAATGTTTATTTTGCATTATATTTCATCATTCATGTTTTTCTTAGTTGAATATTGTTCTAGGCGAGGAGAGTTCTTCAATCCTTGAGAGGTCTGGCTAGGCTGAAATCAGTAATACATGGAAATGCTGTCAAGCGGCAAACCACAAGTGCATTGCGCTGCATGCAGACTTTGACAAGAGTCCAGTCAGAGATTTGGTCTAGGAGAATCAGGATGTCAGAGGAGAATCAGGCTTTACAGAGGCAATTGCAGTTAAGACGTGAGAAAGAGCTTGAAGCTATGAGGGTTGCAGTAAGCCCTTGCCATTTGTCCCAAATCCAGCTTGTTCTGTGAATTTACTTGCCATTTTTTTTTACCAGTTTCTTGGCGTACTGTTTAGTCTGAATAATGACTTCTTTGCCATCAAAATTTCAAATTATCCAAATGAAACGTTCAGCTTTTAAATGTGTAAATGATATCATGTGTTAAATTTTGGTTTGTATATCATCTTACATATTTTTAGTTTTTTATATGGAGCTCAAAGGCATTGAAACTATGGTGAATATTTATAGGATAGTTGCACTTAGTAATAGGATGACTACTTGATAACCTCAGGTTGACAAAACAGACAAGTTTAATTGTGGATTCATGGTGAATTATTCTATTTTCCCAAATCTATCAGCTGAGAAAGTGGAATCTGAGAGTTAGTTCTGCACAAAAGGTTGTGAAAATGTTGAATATGGTGGTTTCATTCTGTTAGAAACTTATGGTTAGAAAGTGGATTCATGTTGAATGTTTCTTCATTGTCGGAGATAAAAACTACAGTATGCAATTGTTGAAGTTGTTCAAATGTGGGAGATTAACAGTTATTTGGATTGTGGAACACCTATCTATTTGAAAGTGGAAGTAGCAAGTGATATCCTTATATTTATTATGTTTTATAATTTTCCACTTCATAAATCTGCAAACAAGTTGAGGTGTGGGGTGATAACAACTCATGATAAAGATAATAATTGAGGGCACATTTAATTTGACTTTTTTTGAGTTTTTAAAATTCTTTTGTAGTTAGCTTACATGCACATGCCAATGCATGTGCACATTCATTTGTAGTATTGAAACTTTTTTTTTATGTACTTTATTGAATTTTAAATTCCATGGAAATATTTTTTTCATATGAGTTCAAGTTTTAATCAATATTTCCTATTTTTAGGGTCATCATAGTAATTTTTCTAATTCTACAATAGTATTATTGGGAATAAGATGGCAAAAACTGACTTTTACTTCTAATATAGCAATACTTTTTTACATGTGTTCATATTTGAATTAATATTTTCTCTTTTAAGAAACATTATAGCATTTTTTGCAATACTATAATTAGAGATGTCAATGGACTATATTAAGCTAATACGACTTGATTTGAATCATGCTTGATTGGATTCATTCCAAGTCGTGTTGTTTTGAGAGGGGTAAGGTGGTGGCTTTAGCACAATCCTTAGCTTGTGACATGTTTGTGCTGACAAGGAAGCAAGTGCCTTCCAAGGACTTACATATGTGATCAGATATTCTTAGTCTGATTGGCAACAAAGGAGATCAAACATTTAGTAAAAGTAAATGACTAGGAGGTTACCCACTTGTTTGGCCCCATGATCGAGGTAGGTTTGACTTGGTCCAATTGCTTGACCCACCCTCTCCCAACAAGTGGGTCACCGCTTGGAAGAGTTCCCTCTTAGCTGCTAACTCATTTGTCTTGCTTGGGTTGGTAAGCAACTGATCCAAGCAATGTTGGCCATTCTCCCCCAACTCCATGCTGGCTTGGACATGATGAGATCGATCAATTAAGGCCTCCTTTATATCTATGGTTGGCTAGCTATCCTCAGTGTGTAACAGATTTGCCTCCAATTACTCCTTGGTCACCTTACCCTCATTTGGTTCAACCTGGGTGTTGTCATGTGGCCATTGCCACCTAGAGGGAATTCTCTCTTCTTGATCACCTACCCCTTCCACTATGACCTTTGGTGGAAGTTTTTGATCTTACTAGGTATGTTTGCAACCAATGGTTCCTTTCCATTGCTAAAGTAAAAGTGCTTGACATGCTTTTTCGTCTTTGACACTTAAAATGTAAGGTGGAAGTCAGCAAGAAATGACCACAACCTAACTTTTATCGTGAAGTGCCTAACATGTCAAATGACTCATAACCTATACCTCAGTTGTATGGTTGCTGCTTCCTATGAAGGAGTTATTCCACCTCCATGATTCATCCATGGATTCATCCCTTTTAATCCTTAGGCATTCTTTGCTTATCTTGCTTATCAATTAGCAGGACACATTTTGTCTTTCTAGATTTTGATTAAATTACTGATTTATCTTTTGTAACAGATGGGAGATCAATGGGACAACAGTTTGCAGTCTAAAGAGAAAATTGAAGCAAGTATTGTGAATAAATATGAGGCAACCATACGTAGGGAGAGGGCATTGGCATATGCATTTTCTCATCAGGTACATTTCCATTTTTACAATTGTTTACCATCCTATTTCAAATTTCTCATCACATCCACGTTCACCAGTGGAGAAGTTCTTCGAGGTCAATTAACCCGATGTTCACTGACCCAAACAATCCACAATGGGGTTGGAGCTGGATGGAACGTTGGATGGCTGCTAGGCCTTGGGAAATCCAGTGTGCAGTGGAGAAAGAAAATGACAATGATAAAACCTCAGCAAGGAGTGCGAATCTTGGCGTGGGAGGGGAGATTTTGAAAGCCTTTGGTCAGCGGGATGCTGCTGGGGAGAGGCCATCGCCTATGGCGAGGAAATCCATCCGGCCCGGTAGTCGTCAGTCCACTTCAACGCCACCTTCCAAGACGTCTTCAGCAACCGGAGGAAGAATAAGATCAGCTAGCCCAAGAGCTGGATATTACCCTTCAGAGGACGATACAAGGAGCTTGATCAGCATTCGATCTGAGAATAGGCGGCACAGCATAGCAGAGTCCTCTATAAGGGACGATGAGAGCCTTGCTAGCTCTCCTGCTGTTCCAAACTACATGGCTCCTACTGAGTCTGCAAGGGCAAAGTCCCGGATCCCGAGCCCATCATTGCCGTCAAGTTCTAAAATCATGTCATCTGACACAGCATCCATCAGCTCTGCGAAGAAGCGCCTCTCTTTTCCCTCGTCTGCTAAGCCTGGCATGTTATCTCCAGTAGGGTCTAGGCGCCACTCTGGTCCTCCCAAGATTGATGCCAGCTCTGTCAAGGATACCCATGGTCATCCAGAATCTGTGGCTGGCAATGATGGATCTAGAAGATAACTTGCTCAGGAGCAGATAAGTCCCACAAATTCTGATTTTTTTCACTTGTGGTTGATTGATCTTACGGTGTTTTTTTTTCGTTAGGAATGTTGCGTTGGCTTGTGAAAAGATGCGTCTTTTCTTTGTTGTTTTTCGTGAAAGGATGATTGCTAAATTGTGCATGGCATGTGGGTCTGGGGTGTGAACGGGTTGCCAATGATAACTAAATGACATCTCATATTTGAAATGATATCTGTTGAAAACTTGAAATAATTTCGTATTGAAAATAAAATAAAATTTAAAAATTTTTAATTACATGTTATTAAAAAAGTTAGTATTTATTTGTATGTCATTTAAAATTTATATCTACTTGCAAATATTAAAAAAATCTATTTTACTTTGATATCTCTGTACTTACCTTGGATACGGAAATTGTAAGAATGTTGTAATAAGAATGATGAATTTTCAATGGTATGCAGGTAAACTTGAATTTGTGGATGATATAGAATTAGTTATCAATTTTTCCAATGGCATGTAACAAAAACCCTTGAAAGCCAACACACACATATGATAAGAGATCTTTTCGTTAGTCATTAATTGATTTCAAACTGGTTGTCTTATGGATTTAAGTTCTTTTACATCTTTGTATATTCAGAAATAAGGATATATATTTGTAAGACTTAAAAAAGGAAGTCATAAATAAGGAAAAATATTGAAATAATTTTCCATTAAAGTGTGATGAGACTTGCCCATAAAACAGGAGACTTTTCATCTGTCATCATCACACTTCTACAGTCCCAACTCTACTGTACCTATGTTGGTTAGAATGAGATGTATTTAATTAGTCTAGAAGGTGCTTGCCATGTGGACCTGTTATTATAAATAATGTGGTTGTCTTCCTTCACTTGCAAGTTTTTAGAGGGCAGAATTTTAGGTCTCTCGACTCTCTTCATGCAATAGTGTAAAGATATTTTGGCAGCAGAGAAAAAGCAGGGCTAAAGACACCAACTCTACAGTAAAGGTAAAAAAACTTATGATATCAAGAAAGAAAGCATCTATCAATCATCAGATGTTCCACATGAAAAACCAGCATTGCATAAACCAGTACTTGCCAGCTTCCAGAATTGAATAAAAATGGAGAGGCCGGCATGAAAGAGATGTGCATGCAGAAAACAAAATGCTGGGCCTTGGTGGAGGCGGTACCCACCACTATTAAAGTTTAGTTTGAGATGGACCTGCCATCTACCTCTGATTTGCCCTCCTCTGGGTGAAATGTTCCAATCCACCAGCCAACATGAAAAGCTCAATTGACTAGAGTAGAAGTATTAAATCCTGGCAATGTTAAGCTTCACATCTTAATTAATAAACCACTGTTTTTTTTTGCTTCCTTCCAAAGTGACTTGTGTGATGCAGAAGGATAACAAACACAGCCAACTGTGACCATCCAGGTGGGGACCTGAAGGATGCATCGTCTTAATTTTTGGGTCTCACATCTGATCGATTAAAAAGGTTAGTCTTTTCTACTTGTGTAGATTTGTCATGGTCAGCGGTGAAAGCTGATTAAAAGTGTCATCTCAAAGTTTATCCTTGATTGTTTGCTTAGATCACAAGAATTTTAATCAATCAGCCAACCAGTGATTAGCGTCTTTTCTGGGTGCATGCATCATGTTGATAATTTGATTTACATGTGCTCCGTATCCAATGTCAACGGAAGGACAAGGTTACGCACATGTACGTTGTAATTGCATGCCAATTAAGGTGGTATCCACAGATTAATATAGTAATCCACCAAATTAATATAATGTGCATTTGGATGGATAGGTTGTATGATGTGTGAGAATTGAGACGACCAAGGGAGTGCTTGGTTATATATGAAAACATCGCCAATAAAACTGAAAAAGTTTGGAAAGCAAAAATTTTAGTTCCAAATTCAAATTTAAAAATATTAGTTGTATAATTAATTATACTTATCTCCTTGCTTCTAAACACGTTGCTGTTTTTATCGTAAATCATACGTTTAACATCACAAAATGATATATTAAAATTGAATTTGGTATGTTATTTTAAACGCTTACAACAGAGACTATTGTGAGTGGCTACAAGAAAAATGATGTTGTATGCTCTGGATTGTAGCTAAAAGATTTGTACGTATTTATGGTATGATTTAGATATATATTAACAATAAAAATTACATTTGAAATAAATATTTATAAATAAGAGACACCTGTTTAACTTGTTACATATATAATCTTTGTTACGTTATTAATAAATTTTAAGTTAATATATATCTAAAATACAAGGTTTAAGGTACGGTTTATATTAAGGTACTGTTTGTTTAAAATGTAGAAATTAGTATTGCTTATTGAGAAATATCATGTTACTATTAAAGTAATATCTTATTGGTCGAAAGATTTTTTATTAAAATTTACTATTCAAAATTTTACAAGTAAAATTGTCTCAAAGTAATAATTATATATATATATATATTTTAAATTATTAAAGTGATATCTTAGTGATTGAAATATTTTTTCTTACAATTTATGATTTAAAGTTTGAGACTTCGTAATTATCTTAATATAATATTATTTATAAAAAAAAGGAGAAATGTCATGTTTTACCACATTAATTAATAAAAGGGAAGGGTGGTTGCTCCCGCCAGTTTTAAGAAGGCCTGAGACGCCACCGTCCTCATCACCTTCGTCGTCGGCCAACCACTCCGTTCCAGGCATGGGCACCGCCGACAGATCCAAGAGGAGAGACGTGCTCTGGAAGAAGGCCATCCTTCACTTCTCCTTGTGCTTCGTCATGGGCTTCTTCACCGGCTTCGCTCCGGCCACCACCGGCGACTCGACGAAGAAGTCGCAGTTCAGCTCGGTGAAACACGGGATTACAGCGGCGCCGGAGAAAAGCATCAATTCCAACAGGAGCCTCATGGTCCAAGAGAACGGT
Organism: Amphibolis antarctica; assembly: GCA_024699675.1. NCBI lineage: Eukaryota > Viridiplantae > Streptophyta > Magnoliopsida > Alismatales > Cymodoceaceae > Amphibolis > Amphibolis antarctica. Next base: position 43,841 of record JAMKPZ010001249.1, read on the forward strand.
ACCGCCGTCCAGCCCAAGGCCACGGTGTCCGCGGATGAGAAACCAACGGGGACTGATTCGAGTCAGCATGATGACAAGCTGCTGATTCTCGTGACGACGACGAGGTCGTCCCACCCGTTCAAGCCCGCGTCACTCCAGAGGTTGGCTCACACCCTGAAGCTTGTCCCTGCGCCTCTTCTGTGGATCGTCGTGGAGGCACGCGCTAAGGCGCAGCAGACTGCGGCTATGCTACGCATGACCGGCGTCATGTACCGGCATCTCGTGGTCAACGAGAATTTCACCGACGCCGCGGCGGAGATCGATTACCAAAGGAACAACGCCCTCAACCACATCCGCCACCATCGGCTCGTCGGCGTCGTGCACTTCGCCGACCTTTCTAATGTCTACGACCTCCAGTTCTTCGACGAAATCCGCCACATTGAGTACATTCCTCCTCCTCTTCCTCCTCCGCTGCATAATAATAATAATAATAATAATAATAATAATATATTTGTTACAATTATTATATATATATATCACTAAAATAAAACGATAATTTGAAAACGACGAGAAACGATGAAAAATGCTGAAAATTTGAATTTTTTTTTAAATATTTTATATTATTTTTAAAAGTATAAATTCTTCGTAAATCTCTTAATATAATAATTAAAAAATTATTATATATACATATGGATATTAATTTCACCTTCCAATTTTAGGTATTTGTTGAAGAAGTGAGGTGAGGTAATGTGAGGTTAGAAGTATGATTTTTTATTATTAAAGAAATTATATAATTTAAAATGTAAGTTTTTGATATAATATTTTTAGTATAAAATATTAAATATATTTAATAAATATTATTATACGGTTAAAATATATAATAAAAAATAAAAATATACAATAATAATTTCTTAAACAAATAAAGCGTCTGTTATCAGATTAATAGCGACAGGGGTACGTGTGTGTGCCACCTGCTGCCTCGCATCTTGTCCTTTTTACCAACCCATGGACCACCTGTCCAGGTTCCTTTGGTCCTAATCAACAATAACTACAATAATAATAATAAAGTGTGCAGCGGCACATGCGTGGTTGCCGTTGCCGTTGCCGTTGCGTCGTCAATTCCTGACGAAAAATGCAAGGCAGCGACCGGGGTCAATTCGATCCGGCGATGCTCAACCCTTTTTGTCGGGGGCGCGTGGCAGGTCGTTCGGGGCGTGGCCGGTGGCATCGGTGTCGACCAACCGGAAGCGGGTGACGGTGGAGGGTCCGGTGTGCAGGTCGTCGGCCGTCCTGGGGTGGCACATGAAGAAGGAGGAGCCGGAGCACAACACCACCGTCGACACCAGCCCCGGCAGGCAGAGCATCTCCTACTTCGCCTTCAACAGCTCCACTCTCTGGGACTCTTCTCCCTCCGACGTCGCCAACGCCTCTCAGGTTACCATATTGATTAATTCGCACCGTATACATGCACCCACCTGGCCTGTTTGTATATAAATCCGCATATTATTATACATATATATCAAATTTATTAAACCATGAATGCACCCACCCACGCACCCAGCTGGCGTGGATGTGATCCATCTGTCTGTCTCATTAATCCATGCCTGCCGTGTGCTTCAATCCTCTGCCACTCCACCTACAGGACGCCGCCAAGTTCGTGCAGAAGGCGGTCATGGAGGACGAGAGCAAGCTGATGGCCTTCCCACCGGACTGCTCAAGTGTCATGGTGTGGCACCTCCACATTCACAGGAGTCTCTTCCTCGGCTACTCTGCTTCCATCCAAACACTTGCTGCTGATAAAGAAGCAAATCATACACAGGGAGAGAAACATTGATGATTGATTGATGCCGATCTCTTCTTTCCTTGTTTTTTGTTTTTTTTGAAAAAAAATATAAATACACATGCAGATGCATGGAGCGTACGTAGAAATTGATAAGTGGTATATATCATGTATGTTATAACAATAATTGTTTGCCTTTTAGACGTGCCATGTTGCCTCCGAGTTCTAGTTTAATTGTTGATCTCTTCACATCCAAACTCACACTTTGCAAAGCTCATCGTGTTTGAGGGGGTGTGTAAAAGACATTTATGTGTCTTAATCAGGTTGTGTACTGGCTGCGTCCCTTGACAATTCATCTTTCTTATTTGTGTATGTACATGTCTTTGTATATCTATAAATATTATGTTGTTGGGTATAGGGTTTCTATAATCTTGTGCCTAATTAAACTCTCACTGACGACATTCAAACTTATGACCAAAAGGATGATAATTGATACAGTGCAATATTATTTGTCAATATTATGGTAGCTTTAACTAGTGCACTGTTAAAGTTCTTTTCAAACAAACATAACCTTAGCCTTAGTAGCTTTAAGTCTATTAATGGAACACATGAAAACATATGAGTTTTGTCTTACCTTTTTTCTCCTTTTCTTCCACCATTACTTTTCTTTTTCCCTTTTTCCATTAAAATGGGGAAGGCAGCCCAGCCCAGAAGATCCTCAGCTAAGGCCGGGCCGAGTTTGCACTATCTACTGGACCGGGCCCAGTTTAGGTGTGTACTTCGTTTTTTGAAATTTGAAAAGGATTATTAATTTAGTACTTTTCATTTATTCAAAATTTATTATACGAATATAAGTTAAGAATTTATACATAAGAAGGTTCGATTTCTATCATTCCGATGTATTTTGATAAGTAGAATCCATAAACGATTTTACTTATCTTCTATAACTCTTGCACGAATAATCACGACGAAATCTTAATAAATCCTTTCCTATTCATCAAATTATAGAAAAATCTGCTCAAATTATTGTACTAAAACTTCGATTCATCTAAATTATTCATATCGTATTCGCTGAAAGTTAACCCAGATTCTAAATAATAGTCTAGTTCATTGCTAGTACTTGATTTTACTTATTTTTCCTTTCAATTATTATTATTTTTTTCTACCACCCTGCGGTGAGAACTACCTAGCACCACCGTAAATTTTAACTTCTTCGAATAAATCATACAATTTTTTAAATTTTATATTATAACTATAGTTAATTAAAATTACATTTATTTAAAATTTAATGATATACAGATATTAGAGGTCAATCATCAATATTATATAATATATATTTATTTGTGAAATACCTCTTCAACTTCGACGACTTACAATAAAGATGTTTTTACAAATAAATATTATCTTAACTTTTTATTGTGCTGGCGAAGACAAAACTAATTCTTAAATAATATTGATAATAATGAATTATTCGAGGGTCCCACCAACACACGGGATGACGTGGTAGATTGTGGACCGTTCCCTTCGTTTCCGTGGCGGCCATCCAACGGTCGGAAACCCCTCTGATCCCACGCACGTGATGCACGCACCGCACGTGGCCCTCATCCTACTCGACGCGTCGTCACCTCCGCTTTCTCTCTTCCTTATCCTCTCAATAAATATCTACAAAATATCCACCACCATTTTTACACTATCATAACAATAATAATAATAATAAAATCTATTAACATTTAAAAAATATAATTTTATTTTAAAATTTTTCTTAGATGCATCTTTATTTTTTAATAATAATACGAGAAAATAAAGTTGTAAGGACATATAACTAAAAGTGTTACAGTGCCTTGTCTTTCAATTAAATTAAAATTTATTAATGATGAAGATGGTTTGTTTTGAAATTTATCAGTTCGAGATAAGTAAAATTTTGAATTTGAAATGAAATCATAGTTTTTAATAAGAGATCTTTTAATTATTAAAATATTATTTTAGTGATTTAACGATGAAGTTAATTTATAAATAAAACTATTTATTTTAAATGAATTGAATTTTTATTATTAAATAAATTTAGGTAAATATATTTAAATAATAAGATAAATATCTGTAGAATAATAGGTCCGTCCCTGTCCCTTCTTCATCTCCCGTTCTCTCCCATTCTTTCTCAAGTTCCTCCGCGCGGCTCCCGGCGGGTCGTCAGCCGTCACGATCGTCGCCAAAACCACCGTCATCCTTGACCTTCGGTACCTCTTCTCGTCTCCTCTCCTCACTTCTGTATAATTCCCACAGATCTCTCCATCGGCTTCGTCGATAGCTTCCACTCGATCGATGTGAAGGATCTCCAACGAGGGGAGAAGTTGGGGAATTAGATCTTGGACGCGATGCTGCCCAGCCGCGACCTCGTGGAGTCGCTCCTTGGCTCGCTCCTGGCGGCGGAGTCCGGGTTCCGTCGTGCCGCCAAGGATCTGCAGTCCCACTGGCTGCTGCAGCCTGAGAACGAGAGAAGACGAGGTAAGGAACTGCGATTCCTTGGTGATCGGAGTCGTTCCAGGCGGTCGTTGGATGAGGAAGAGGGTTTTGGAAAGGAGAGGAGGCGGCGGAGGAGGCATGGGGTAGTTGCGGACGAGAAGGAGCGGAATGCTGTGTTCGTTGCATTGCCGGTTGGGGACGAGGTGGGGAGTAGTGGGAGAAGGAAGGCGTCGGAGGATTCTTGCTCCGATTGCCTCCGTTTCGCGGCTGTGTGGTCGATATTGTTCGATGCTTTCGTGCAGGCGTTCACCAGCCCGAAGTCTGTCAGGAAGTGTTTCCAGAAGCAGCGTGCGAGAAAATACAGGGACTTGGTGCCAGAGTCGAGGATTGAGGATAAGGATTTGAATCTGGACGCGAATGTCGAGGTCCGGCTTGGTGATGATGATAGGAAAGGTAAGACATTGTCGTTGGATGTCCTGTTATGCTGCGCCATTGATAACTTGGCGCAGGGTTTTCATATGTTTGACCCGAATAGTAGGAGTGCGGAAGAGAAGATTGCCGACACTGTTGATTCGGAGTCTTCTTCCTTTCAATTCGATCACATGAAGGTCATCGGTGGTATTATCAAAAGGAAGAAAGTGGAAGTCGATTGCTTTCTGTCGAACATGGGGTTTGCGAGAGTGGGTGGGGCACCATCCACCCTGGTAGACATGGCTAGTACCGTGAAAAATGACGCCAAGGGTGCGCACACTGATGGTGGTAGCAATAGTGAAGGACACGAGGCAAGCTCCGCTCAGAAGTTGGCAAGTGGATTGCTGAACATACCTCTTTCAAATGTGGAGCGTCTGAAGTCAACTCTGTCAACTCTCTCGTTTTCAGAGTTGATTGAGTGTTTTCCACATCTAGGGCGGTCGTCCAAAGACCATCCTGACAAGAAGAAACTGTTCTCTGTACAGGACTTCTTTGTCTACACCGAGGCTGAAGGTGTGTTTTTTATCCATGTTTTGCTATTCGATTTTGTTAGGAACTCAATGAAATATAATATTTTATAAAATTCTTACGACCTTCGGTTTCTAACAGGAAAGCGGTTCTTTGAGGAGCTTGATAGGGATGGTGATGGGCAGGTCACACTTGATGACCTTGAGCTTGCAATGAGAAAGAGAAAACTGCCAAGGAGATATGCTCGTGATGTTTTTCACCGCACTAGAAGCCACTTGTTTTCAAAATCATTTGGCTGGAAACAATTTCTGTCATTGATTAAGCAGAAAGATCCAACAATCCTTCGAGCTTACACTACCCTCTGTTTGAGCAAGTCTGGAATGTTGCAGAAAAATCATATTCTTACTTCACTTGAAAGTGCTGGTCTTCCTGCAAATGAAGATAATGCTGCTGCCATGCTGCGATGTTTGGTTTCAGATGCTGAAGGATCTATCTCTTACAGCCACTTTCGCAATTTTATGATTCTTCTTCCTTCAGAGCATCTCGAGGAAGACCCAAGGTATATGTTAGTACAAACTTTCTTAGTAAAACTCATCTTCAGGATATAGTTAACAACTACCTCTCGTATTGATTTTTGTCACTCTATATGTTTTTGATTTGTTGATGTTCTTCCATCTCTGAATTCAGTTGCTTTTAATCTCTTTAATTATAAGCACATTCAACAACAAAAACTCATGCCATAACCTCACTTGTGGAGTCAGGCACATGAATCATTTTCTTCCATATATTTTTATCATAGTCAAATCTTTAGTTAAATTACATACATTTAAGTCTTTTAAATATATCCATCCCAATCAATTTATATGAGTAACATGTCTTTTGACTTTTGTTCTATTATGTTTCTATATTTACAGCTATATCTGCTTTAGATTCTGATGAATGTGTTTATGTAATGCTTCCATGCAGGAGCATCTGGTTTGAAGCTGCCACTGTTGTTGCAGTTCCACCACCCGTTGAAATACCTGCTAGTAGTGTACTCAAAGCTGCTCTTGCAGGGGGCATGGCTTGTGCACTTTCCACCTCTTTAATGCATCCTATCGACACAATGAAAGTAATTCTCTCCCTTCTTGCTTTTGTATTGGGCTGAAGAAATTGGCATACTTCAATTCTGTTCTAATTTTCATGTAAGTTTCCAATGTTCTGTGCAGATGTTGTCAACCTGCCATGATATCTTCTCATAGATTAATTATAATGAATATGTGAGATCATAAAATCCTAGACAATTTGGATTGTGTTGGTTCATGTTTATGGATTTTGAGCAAACACAGTTTGAACAGATGTTGTAAACAATATTAAGTTGCCGTTCATAATTTTCTTGGAAATGGTTGCATTGTTTTTCTTCTTATGCATAACTTTTATTTAACATATTCGTGATATATCAGACGCGAGTTCAAGCATCTACACTTTCTTTTCCCGAGCTCATTGGAAAGCTTCCTGAAATTGGGCTTCAGGGACTATACAGAGGATCATTTCCGGCAATAATTGGACAGTTTTCAAGGTCAGTATCAAGTTAAGTATCATTTTCCATGATTTTTTTTCTAGACCTTTTCAGAGGATGCTTTTATTTTCCCTGCAGCCATGGGCTGCGCACTGGTATCTTTGAAGCAAGCAAGCTTGTATTGGTAAATGTTGCTCCCACACTGCCTGATATTCAGGTATCTCGCTCAGCAGATGGCCTTTAAGCAACCTTTCTGTGAGAAGACCTCTTTTTAACCTCAATATTTTTTTTTATAAGATCACATCCATTGCATTTTCCAGTCTGAACAATATCATTCAGGGGTTTTCTATTTCAGTAATCCTTATTTTACGCATTAAATCAACTGTTTGATAAAGGGTGATTTTAGATTTTGACAATTAAGAAATCTTATTTTTTAACCCAACATTTAATTTGGATTTTTGTTAAAATCATCAAACATCCTAATTCTGATGCAAAATGCCACCTTTTTGCGAAGCAATTCCACCCTTACTTCTTTTTTTTCATTTTCTGGATATGATATAATCCCTTGACTTCTTTTTTGAAAGTCATCCGCTAAAATCATTTTTTTCAAAGATCAAAAATGAAAAAATTGATTTTTTTCTCAAACATAAATTTCGTGTCAAGCACATTTTTTATTACCTTTTTCTATAAGAAATCCCTTTGTAAATGTAGCTTTTCCTCTCCACTACACATTTATGTGAAGTGGGTTATTATTGGGCAACACAAAAAATTGAACTTCACCAATATAAGAATATTTTCTGCTAAATTAATTCTCACAATGTTGTTACAGGTGCAATCTATATCATCTTTCTGCAGCACAATTTTGGGAACTGCAGTTCGTATTCCATGTGAGGTTTTGAAGCAAAGGTTACAGGCGGGCATATTTGACAATGTTGGAGATGCCCTTGTGGGCACCATTCGTCAAGATGGTCTCAAAGGTTTCTTTCGTGGAACAGGTGCAACACTTTGTCGTGAGGTTCCTTTTTATGTTGCTGGCATGGGTCTTTATGCTGAAGCCAAAAAGGTAGATGCTTGTGTATGGTTTCTTATTACTTTTTCTTGTTATTTATTTAGTAGATTACTTTGTGCATTTCTGGTGAATCATTTTGTATGAATAAAGATCAATCTTGGAATTTCCAATGGCTTAAGGTACCTTTGGTTTTCAATCCATGAAAAAGTCTAATCAACCTACATCCTGCCTTTCCTGTAATCTCACGACAAAAGTGCAAATATTAGGCTTCATGATGCAGGTTTAAATTGGAAACAAAATCACAGACGTGTCTAGCATCATATTTGACTTGTCAAAGCTGTGTAGAAAGTTCTATCATTACTGCTAATGCTTCAGCTGCTACTACCACATACAATTGTTAGTTACTGTTATTGTTTTGGTGGATTTTCTACACCAGCATAACTTTGTGTGATAATCATTTTGGCCCATTGGTCGCCTTACCAACCTTTCATGTGTACTTACTGTAGAGTTTTGGTAGAAAAACAAGTGTGAGAAAAAGGAAGCTTTGTAGCATTAGCAAGTAGACAAAAAATGCTTAGATGAGCTTTCCCAGTGGGCATTGGTTGCTGACGTTGGAGGGTATGCTGCAGAACTTGAGAGCTGGGATGGCCCAAACGTTGATGCCAGTGAGAGTCAATATTTCATGTTTAAGTTCAACACTCAACTGGTAGAATTTGATGGTGAGCTTAGATGGGCTTTCCCTTCATCATGTATCCTTGGAGGACATGAGCAACAAGATAAAATTGGTGTGAAGACCTAGCAACACAAACAAACTGCCATAACCAAACCATGCATCGAAGAGATTTCCATCCATGCATGAAAGTGGGGTGGGGAGTGCAAGCCATGTAGGTGACCAACACAGGTACCTTGCATGACTGTTTGAGCCCCTTTTCTCTTATGAAGACAAAATTGTGTGGTAAGAGAAGAGTTTCTCAGACCTTGATGCTTTGGAAAGGTTTCCAATACATGGTGATACCTCTGTCAATGGCGAAGAAACTTGAGAATGAAGAGAGAAAACGAGGTCTTGGAAGAGATGAATACACTTGAGAGCAAGGTGGGGAAGGAAGGGTTTGGTGGGTTCACCTAGTGTAGGAGGAAACTTTTGTCATGTCTTGCCCTCAGAGAGCAGGTATCTCAGATGCCAGTGGATATGTATGCTGGAGGTTGCTAGCCATAAAGAATGCTTTGGAGGTACCCCTTGCATCGCATCTTCCGTTCCTTTCTCTTCAAACAAGGAAGGGTAAAAAGTAGTGGAAGGAGGAGTTGAGTTTTCATAGGGTTTTCATCAAAATGTTATACAACAAATGCAGCAACCAATGAAGCCAATAGTTCAGTGAGAGAAGTTGAATTAGTGAGAAGCATGCCATTGATGTGCATTAAGAACATTGTGTATGCAGCTGTGTGCCTAACAATGTTGTAAAAATGGAGAATGGACATTCTTTGGATCGGAAACCAATTTTTTTATAAATAGGTGTTCAAACTCGAATATTTTGAAAAATCGTATAAATTAAAAAAAGTAATATACTTACATGTAATCAGTCATTACCATTATCAGATATATAACAAATTTTAGTTCAATCATATATAATAGAATTCAAAGATATGATTTGAATGCGTTTTTATGAGTTAAGAACAAGTCTTTGAACATAACTTAATTATGTAATAAGCACAGTTAAAGTTTTGGTATTTGGAAGGTTAAGGAGGTGGTGGTAGTATATCTCTACATGAATTTTTAGGTATGAATTCAGATGGTAGATCTGATTGTACTTTTTCTTTGCTTACAATGCTGTTATTGTCATAGCTCTTTCACATGATGAGCTTCATCCTTGTTTCTTAATGATGATTGTCTAGCATCCTTGGTTATTTTTCTGTTGTGCCATATAAACCATATCTTCACCAAGACCCTTTGAAATTAGAAAGTGAATGAAACTTCTTTTAGTTTTCTGGTCAGAATTTATCTGTAGTGAAGAGAACATCATTATTGATTTCTTTTGGAAACAAGGCCTTTTTACTGGTTATCTTCCGTCATCTTTATGATCGTTGCAGTAAATGAGATGACTAAATTGTTGTTTCCCATTGTCAGGCTGCTCAGCACCTTCTTGACCGGGAGCTGGAACCTTGGGAGGTTATTATTGTGGGGGCATTGTCCGGTGGACTTGCTGCTGTAGTCACAACTCCCTTTGATGTTATGAAAACAAGAATGATGACTGCTCGACAAGGAAGACGGATTTCAATGTCGATAGTAGCGCTATCCATTGTTCGCAGGGAAGGACCCCTCGGTCTTTTCAAGGGAGCCGTGCCCAGATTTTTCTGGATTGCACCTCTTGGTGCCATGAACTTTGCGGGCTATGAGCTGGCAAAGAAAGCAATGGACCGGCCTGATCCTCTCACTGGAGATCAGCAGTAGTCGCCTTTCTGGACTGAGCCACCCTTTGAAAAGTTTGTCGAGCTCTGTGCCTTACGCCCCTTTTTGTACATGCCGTGTAGCAAGGCATCGAAGGAGTTTGGTGGTGTGGAAATTTCAGAATTCAGACTTCAGATACCTACACGCATACAGCCAAAAAGATGTTGTGGGAAAAATCTTCACAGGAGATCGATCTTGTGTACCACTTGGCATGATACTGGCCTTCTTTTTTTGGAGTGTTGGCCGAGCTTTTTACGATGTGCCCAACACAGCCAGCATTGTTGTTCATTACACTAGGCTCTCTGGTGTTTCTTGTGGACGCAACTATCATTCTTCGCATTTCTCTACATTACTGTATGCCGCGTCGTTTCTCTGCTTTGCTCACTAGGCTCTGTTTTTGTCACCTTAAAAGAAATAGCCAGGAACTCTCTGTCAAAGGCAGAAATATATAACCAGAGCAAGGTCTTTGATGCAGTAACTTCACGTTTCACTTATTCGATCTAAGCACTGGCACTCTTTTTTTTGGTTAATGAAAGTATTGACTTCATGTCCTTCTCACGCAAGTTGAAATCGACACGCATTTTATGCGCGGGGGTGGTGAATCAAAATTCTTCTTTTGCGTTCCTTCTTCAATTCTGTGGCTAACCAAGATGGACCGCCCCGCCCCCTCTTGGTTGGGTTTGGAGATAGACATGCGTGCCCTTTCGGTCAAAGGAAGCGGACAAGTAAGGTAGCTGGGTAGAGAGCAGCTTGAAGCAAAACAATGGTCGCATGCATATGTCTATATATATATATATGAAAGAGAAGAGAAGGGAAAGAGAAGAGCTCTAGGATCAGTAGCAGTAACGATGGTCGCATGCATGGCCATTAATTATTTTTTGTCCTACGAACAAAACGTATGGAAACAGCCGTCGCACGTTTGGGATAGCCATGCATCCATACGAGACGAGGGATTCGTCAGGCGAAGAGGTGCAATGGTGCATCATGGTGTCTTTAGCAAAAACACACGGTACGTGCAAGTATCATGTTTAACAAAGTTAATAAGTTACGTGAATTTGAAGTTTATGTTTTTTTAGGTTGATATGATTTTTGATGTAAGAAATTTTTTTTCTTTAACTGTTACAATGAAAATTTTTATTTTTATTATATCGTTTGTTAAAATATATATTTTATATAGTAAAAGTTCTTGTAGATCTTATTTTCAAAAGAAGTTTTTGATGAATAATGATACAAAGGTCTTAATTTTACTTATCGATTTCAATGTGAAATTATTTTTCTTAATATACTTACATGTAACATATATGCATAGATTGATTCTAATACCACATAAATTTTACTTTATTAAAATCAATTGACTAATGAAAAAATATTTATAAGTGATAAACATATCAATTTCATTTATCGATTTTAATATAAAAACTTTTATAAACTTATAAGATTTTTTTTTTTTAAAAGGGTCTCTTGTACAAATCATAACATTCCCATGGGAATCATAAAATAGAGAAAAAAATTGATTTTAGCTGATTTTTTCAGTCCCATATATGCACACAGCTCTTTCTCTTGCAAAACAATTTTATAAAATCGAAAAAAAATAATTAAAATCGAAATAGAATAAAAAAAAACATTTCAAACAATTTTTATACAATCTTGTGATCATATATATATATATATATATATATAGGGCACGAGTTCTGTAGGTGTCTATAGAAGTTGATTTTGTAAGTGTCCTCAATCTCACGATCGACGGATAAAATTTACGCAACTTAAAAGTTACTCTCTCTCTTATCAGTGAAATTTAAAAACACATACTTTCTTTTCACCTAAAAAGACGTGTACATACTCTTTCCCTTAACTTTAAAACTTCACCTACGTGCATCTACGTTAATTAAGTTATGAATTTTAATTAATTGTTTATTGATTACAAATACGATGATTAAGGTTTTATAAGTGCTTAATTAACATTATTTTAATATGTTGGAGTAAGTGATTAATAAATTATTTAAATTAATGACTTAAATTTTTGATGAAGTGATAAAATATTTGTGTGGTTTTGTATTTTATATTTTTAATTAATTAATTTTGAATTAAAAATTTTTTTGATTACCTACTGTGTTAAATAATTTAGCATTAAGTTTAATATTTCCAGTTATGTTCAATTAATAACTAAATAGATAATTAGCAAATATAATTACGACTTTTAAATTACCATCAAATTATGATTAAATATTAATTAAGTTATATCTTACAATCTTACAAGCATATGTGGTAGGAACTTGAAAGACCGATGTTTAAGTTTAAGTTCATAAGCTATATCTTACAATTTTTCATCACGTGAAAGTTTAAGTTCACACGTGATGAAAGATTCGATGTTTTGTGTTAAAAAATTGAACGATTGTATTAAAAGAACAGTGTTTTAACATGAACACGTGATTTTTTAAGTCAGGCATGTGCGTTTTAAAGTGCACGTGTGAATAGTGTTGACATTTTAACTAAAGAACCGTAACTTTAAGCATAAATGATCAGTGTTTTAGCAAGACACGTGAGATTTTTAAGTTAAACACATGAAATTCAATTTTTAAGTTAAGAATAGTACTTAGGCATTTTATGTTAAAAGACCGAATGATTGTATTAAAAGACCGGTGTTTTAACATGAACACGTGATTTTTAAGTCAAGCGTGTGCGTTTTAAAGTGCACGTGTGAATAGTATCGGCATTTTAACTAAAGAATTATAACTTTGAGCATAAATGATTGGTGTTTTAACAAGGCACCTGAGATTTTTTAGTTAAACATGTGAAATTCAATTTTTAAGTTAAGAATAGTACTTAGGCATTTTGTGTTAAAAGACTAGATGATTGTATTAAAAGATCAGTTTTTTAACATAAACACGTGATTTTTAAGTCAGGTGTGTGCATTTTAAAGTGTACATGTGAATAGTGTCGGTGTTTTAACTAAAGAACCGTAACTTTAAGCATAAATGATCGGTGTTTTAGCAAGACACGTGAGATTTTTAAGTTAAACATGTGAAATTCAATTTTTAAGTTAAGAATAGTACTTAAGCATTTTAAGCGTATAACTCTGAATATCCTTTGGATATTTATGTTAAAAGACCTGAGACTATATAAATGGATTTAACGGTTAAGTGAGGGGTGATAAGGAGTTTTGAAGTCAACGAACCGGTAGCCGGGGGTGTATACCGGCTTGCGGGCCAGCTGCCGTGTGCTTCCCTGGAACCCAGACTCGGCTGAGTGGGGGTGATAACAAGTTTTACTGCTTGGGAGGGAGCCGGGGAATCGGTAGCTGAGGTCGTGTACCAACTTGCGGGCCGACTGCCGTGTACCAAATTTCACCGATCGATCGACTTACAAGCGCGCTTGTAGAGTTTACGTCCCCTAAATAATTTAGCATTAAGTTCATAACATAATAGTGACATTAAGTTTGTAACCAGTCTGTAAAATGTCGATCGACTTACAATTCATTAGCTTTTGAAAATTCAAATGGTTGATTTTTTAATTAAAAGTGTGGTTTCATTTTACTCATACATTTGTTGTTTAACCCATACATTTTAGATTAAACATATTTTACTTTGTACCATGTACTGAAATACTTAATAGTTTCGATTGGGAAAAGGAATCACAGGTGAAATGTGATTTTCTTTTTGTGTTAAAATAAAAAGGCTACTTTGGGAAGAGGAATCATAGGTCTTTTGCGCAGGTGATAATGCCATGAGTATTTTTTTTCACTCTCTTTTTGCTTTTCCCGTTACTCTTTTTTCGCCGTCTAATTTTGATTCAACAACCACCTATAAAACTGACTTCTATAGACACCTATAAAATCATTTTTCATATATATATATATATATATATAATTACATTGAAATCATAAAAAACTATGCTTTTAAATTAATCTCAAATTAGACTTGTCAATAGGCAAGTCTCCGATACGTCTCGAATTGCTTTTAGGCACGACATGCCGTGTTTGTTCTTTCTGTCAATAATTTATTTGGACTTGTGTCAGACCTTTTTCGTAGTTGAATTTTTTAATTATTTTTTTATTTTATTAAAAATTAATATAATATTAATATAATTTATAAAAATTAAAAAATAGTTAAACGTGAGATTTAAACTTACAATCATATATTATGACAAATTTAAATCATCAAGTTATATATAATGCATAAAATTTAACAAAAATATATTACAAAATTACAAATTTATTTTCGTACTATACCATGCATGTTGAAAGTGGATCGTGTTGTAATGTGATATATGTTAATCAATAATATGATTTGATTATACTACGTAAATTCAAGTTAAATATGATCTAATTAATACCTCTATCTCAAATGTTATTGTAATGAAAACCAACTGCTACAAATTGGATGAGAATCCAATTCGCGTGCGTTAGGTCTGTTCACATACGACTGATCTACCTTGGACTCATTTGTACTCTTGCATGATCGGAGATGGGAGGAGGATGCAGGAAATCGAATTTAAACAATTATAAGAATAGTAATTGTTAATTTTTTTTGCGTAAAAGACGTGATGATGTAACATAAAAGAAACCACATGCAACCCAGGTCAAAGACAACGTACAAGAGTTCAAAGAAAACGCAATCTTGAAAATTATCAAAGAGATCGATATTCTTGATTCCATGATAAAAATTTATAATCCATCGTACCAAACACTTCAAAAGAAAAGAAAGATGAAAGTGAATCAAACAGCATCTGGAAAGCAGAAATTGAAATCTACAGTTTGATATATTGGAAATCAAATCAAAATTCGAGCAGTTTGCGTTTATGCGCGCATTAATTAGAGATGTTAAAAATTCGAGTTGATCAAGCCAAGAAAACGATCAAATCACAACTACACGGAAATGATATCAATCTACGCGCAGCCTCCGGTACTGGTCCAAACACAATCCTCAGTCTTTGATAAATGTTATTGTCAATTTGAAAAAAAAAGTCTTACGTTACAAATGACAAGTGAAATTGAAACTCGTTCATATTACTTATAATTTTTTTTATTAGTTAATTAATTATAATAAGATAAAATTTTCTTAGATACTTCTCTCCCACCTCTCTCTCTCTCTCTCTATCTATATATATATATATATATAATGGTTCTGTAGGTACCTACAGAATTCACTTTTGTGACACTCGTCGGATGAAAGATTAACGGCTGTTTGATAAAGAAAGAGAGTGCCCAAAAAAGACGTGAAATTTTTAAATTCACACGTGATGAGAGAAGTGGCGTTTTATGGTATACGGCCAGACGATTGTATTAAAAGACCGATGTTTTAACATTCACACGTGACCTTTTAAGTTTACACGTGATGAGAGAAGCGGTGTTTTATGTTAAACTGCCAGACGATTGTATTAAAAAATTGACATTTTAATATTAACACGTCATGTTCAGTAATTGAGTGTGTACTTTAGAACGCACGCGGCTAACTTTAAAAGTCACGTGTGAATGTTAAAACACCGATCTTTTAATGAAATCGTTCGGTCATTTAACATAAAACACCAATTCTCTCATCACGTGTGAATTTAAAATTTCAGGGTGAATTTTTTTTAACATAAATATTACGGTCCATAAACGGTAGTTCCGTGCGTCACGTCTTTATTTTAATGGTAGTTCCGTAAAATCCTTGACAAATGTAGAAGTCGAATACTCCCCATAGAATAGTGCATAACGTAATTGAAATTAAACACGACACATGGAAAATTATCGATTGAAAAGGGAGTGTTTTTAAATATTTAATGAAAATAGTTTTTCAGTAATCGGTTAAAATCGAATTATTTAAAAAAAAATTCACCCTAATATTTAAGTGAACAAAAATTCCACCCTAAATTATTTTAATTAAACACTACATAATTAAAATAAAATTATTTTATAAATAATCCACCCTAATATTTAAGTTAAAAAAAATCCACTCTAAAAAGAATTTCACCTGCTGAATGAGAGAGAGTATTTTTAAATTTCACATGCTACATGAGAGAGTGTGTTTTTAAATTTCAACTGCTATATGAGAGAGTGTGTTTTTAAATGTTGCCTGTACGAAAGAGAGTGTTTTTATATATATATAATTGAAAGATCGATAGATACTTACAAAAGTGACTTCTCTAGATAACTATAGAACTCGTACCCTTATATATATATATATATATTCTTCTCAGGCAACTCCTGGTCCTCGTCCTCCAATCAATCACATGCTCTCCCCGGCGTGCGTTCTAATCAATCTTTCAAACCCACTTTCACCTTCTCTACTCCCATGGTACCAACCAGCTGTGATCACATCGCCAACACCGCCTCTTCCCATGATCAGCTCCAGCCTCCCCGCACCTCGCCGTCGACGACCCCGTGCGCGGCCTGCAAGGCTCTCCGGCGCAGGTGCGCCGACCGATGCGTGCTCGCCCCCTACTTCCCCCCCTCGGAGCCGCTCAAGTTCACCACAGCTCACAGAGTCTTTGGCGCCAGCAACATCATCAAGTTCTTGCAGGTTTTTATTTAACTATCATCATCAAATTAATTAATTAATTAATTACTCTTCCCCATGTTTATCTATCTATCTATATAAGCAGTTAGAGATTATTTTCGTCTTTACAGAAATTAAAAAATATTCACGTACGCGTACGTACGTGCATGACCGCTGCGGCTAATTATTTACACGTACTTGAATATTTTTTGACAGTATCAAGCTAGGTTATAAGATATTCACCGGTATCGATCATCTTGATTAGTTTAGCAAATCACGATTAATTAAATGATACGTGGAAAATACCGTTACCACATACCGTATTGTTAATTAAATGACTGGTCACAAAATTAACACGGTCGGTCAGAATTTAATTGAAACTTCAACACATGACACTCTGCAACGATCGCCGTGGAACCAGGAGCTGCCCGAGAGCCAGAGGCCGGACGCGGTGAGCAGCATGGTGTACGAGGCCACCGCCAGGATCCGGGACCCGGTGTACGGCTGCGCCGGCGCCATCTGCCATCTGCAGAAGCATGTCGGCGAGCTCCAGGCCCAGCTTGCCAAGGCGCAGGCGGAGGTCGTCAACCTGCGAGCCCACAACGCCAACCTCGTAGCCTTGATCTGCATGGACACCGCCTCCACGGGTTCCGGACGGCGCACACCCGCCGACACCGACGTCGACGAGCTCTTCTCTCACGGTAGTGGCACCGCTGCCGGGATTGGCCGCAAGGACGACGGTGGGCGCTTCATCCTGGATGACGGCTGCAACGAGGGATCGATCTGGGAGACGTTGTGGGCGTGAACGGGCTTTAACTTCCAACTCCATCGCATCAACAGCTCACATACATGCGATGAAACTTTTATAACATGTAAACTACTTTTCACTGATCAATCAATTTTAATGAGATGAGTTCATCATTGAACTCGAAAAGTAGCCCATGCAATGTGTGTTTGATATATACACGTGTGGAACACCATTTTTATTTTCCACCTGCTTGTTCTGATACCATTACATACCCAAGTGTTTTGAAATTTTAAGGAGCCAGTAATCACAAAGATTTAAATTTTAGTAACCATAATTACTCTGGGCAATGTATGTGTGTGCTTATATATATATATATATATATAATAATAAATACAAACAAGTAGAACTAAATTAAAGCTCACGTCAATCAAAGGACCAAAATGGAGGAGAAATAAATGAAATGATCATCTTGCAAAAGAAAGCTTTCCGAGAAGTGAAACATAAAAATCAGGCCACTACCTCTTACCAACCACTTGCTGCATGAAGAAATGAAATTCCTGAACAAGCCGACTCACAACATAGCTGGTAAATTCCAATGAATAAAAAATAAAAATAAAAATAAATCAATTAACTAGTAAGAAAAAATTCATAAATACTAAGTCAAAATTCTCTACATTTCTTTTAATATGAGAATATTTCAACACATGTTCACGTTTGTAAACCTTACCTTACAAATGTTTTATGTGTGACATGCATGAACTAACTCTAATATAAAGTTAAGATCCATATTAAATTAATTGACTAGTGAAAAAAGACTTAAAAGTATTTTAAAGTTTAAATTCACCACACTTATATTTTGATGTGAGACTATATATTCAACACATCTTCAACTGATACCCTCGGAATTTCTAATACAGCACCGTATAAGATGCATTGTTTCCTGTATTGTCCATCTAATCCTTATTGTTAATTAGCAATTCCGATTTCCTACGCCAAAGCTGTCGCTGTGCAGGCCATGTCCTTGGTTGTTTTCTTCTCCAACCCTACATGAAAGAGTGCAACACAAGTCTAAGTGCGTTTTCTTCTCCAACCCTACATGAAAGAGTGCAACACAAGTCTAAGTGCGCAGGCGGCTAGTGTGTACACTTTGTCGAGTTCCTCTGTACCACCCCTGGAAAAAACTAAACACAGTCGGAAAAAGGAAGTAAACAAGAAACCAATGATGACCACTAAGTTAAGGCAACAACAGTACTTTTACCATCCACTACCGGTATTGTCACTGTGGCATTGTTTTCATATATAACTATCAACAAGACCTGATATGACAATTTACTTGGTATATCAATTGTTAAATAATATTAGTTTGGCAGAAATTCTCGTATTTTTTTAATGTTAATGTTGATTTTGTCTTCTAAAGTCTGTAACAGGAGAAAACTAACCATACTATCTGATGATTAATTAGTTCACATATTATTTATACTACCTACTATAACAAGCAATGATCTTAGGTTTAATTGCTTCATGTTGCGAGGGGAATTTTAAAGGAATTGCTTCGGGTCATTTATAGAATCTACCAATCTTAAATGGCCACTAAAAGAAAAAAGTTTTTATCAGCAGAACTTAACTTGGTAAGGTGGTTTTAATTGTGTGATTCTAGATTGTGATCTGGATCACTAGTCCAAAATCGAATACATGTAAAGCAACAGAAGTGCAAGAATAATTTAATTGGTGAAAAATGGCAAGGAGCTCGGCATGCATACAAAAGAGCCATTCAAATAAAAATAATAGGCTAATTTTATTCCTCTGAAAGATACCTACTTGTGGAAAGTACGTTCTTCAAGAAGACATTTCGTGCAAAGCACGGATTACTTTGCTAGTTTATTAGTTAGTACCAAACGATGATCTAGAACCTAATATTATATTACGGTGGTATCAACTCAAGCATGGACGCAGTCGCTGACTGTAGGGGACCCATTAGAATAAATGCATGGATGAGAGCAAAGGATCCTTTGTTCTCAAAAAAGCTTTAAGCTTGCATATGGAATGTGTGGTCAAATGCATGGAATGATCAAAATGATAGGGATATTACCCAAAAGGATAAGTTGGAAAAACTGCCACTGTTCACATGCCTAACCATACCGCTCACAAATTTTGGTACGTGGTAGAACACTTGCAAATATTCGCCCCAAGAAGTCCACTAAACCCACATATAAACACCAACTGATTACTTCCAACTTGAAATCTGGAGTCATGACAAACTGATGGAGAAATCGAAGGATCTTTCAATATATTTTTTAATGGTGAATTTCAATGAAATCATTCAAGAATACAAGAAAATCACGGATATAAAGAACACAACGATTTTTTACATAGAAAACCTCTTTGATATGAGGGGAAAAAAACCACAAAACTAATTAGGTTACCCTAAAATCTTCTACTATAAAATAGAAACAAACAAGTATTCTTTAATGTTCAATTAGAAAAATTACAACATGCAACAATAGGAGGAACAATGATTACCAATCTCAACCTTTACTGTTTCAGAAATTTCTACCATCAACTTGCTGCTCCACAATTCATGAAATTTGATAGGAATAAAGCTTCACAAGTTTCTGGTGTGATGAAAAATTTTCATGCAGACCACACTAGAACCAGATTATCTTTAAAATTTCCTTTAAATCTAACTCTACTTTGTTATGATCTTTGATCCAATTGTTCAGAATGAAGAGTGACAATAACAGTAGTAGTTCTTTAAAATATTAGTTAGAACTTCTCTCAAATATTGCAAGCTATTGCTTATTGAAATCACTTGTAAACTTTTTCTACTTCTACCAAAAGTTGGTATCTAGAAATTGATTAGAGAAGTGGTTCCAAGATTTGAAGCAGTCTTGCTTCCACAAGCAGTTGAACTAGTCAGTGGTAGTCTGTGTTGCCAACAATTAATATGCCATAAAAGGTGTGTTTCGTAGGATAATGTTGTGATGTTGGTTGTGTATCTGCCATACAGTCATTGAGATGCTCGTTTTCAGTGTGACAACAGTTATGCCTAATGGATGATGGATCGGCAGACTGCCATGAATCATAGAGTATGATATAATAAAATTATAACATGAACGAAGAAGACAAGAAGAAGTATATGCATGTAACGATTTTACCAGCCCTGATGCACAAGTAGGGTGGTGACATGTCTTTTCATACTGAAGATGATAACAACACACTAGGTGCTTATGGTGGGTTTATTGTCATAATCTGTCAAGCCTAACAATGCATGCTAATTAAGCAGCCTCCCCTTCCTTCGCCAGCTAATCAAACCCTTATGTAAAACAGCATAAGTTTGGTTGACTGGTCAACGTACGCCGGTTTTGTTTTCACATACGTAAAATAGCACGCTTCCCACATTTGCTGTTGGCTCTAAGGACTCAAAATCCCAAAAGTGCTAATCTTGCCAATTGAAAAAACAGTAAAGCTTCCGTGATGTGACATGCATTAATTAGGTCATTTGCCACTAATTTTCGGGTGATGACAGCATTGTCCGTGTCATTCGTGTGATTATATAGAAATTCAATTAATGAAAGAGAATCACCATTATATATGCATCTTGTTGTTTTTTGTCTCGTGCAGATTTTTTCCTACTACTATTTTATTTGAAGTCTATACATATATATGCTAACAAATATATATAGATAGAAGTATGCGAATTTACTTTAATATAAATCGACAATAAGTAAAGAGATCTGAGATCTATCATCATGTAAGTCTAACTCTTATCTCTTTTTTCAATGATCTAAGACTTTTCCCAACAACTTGATTTTAGAACCAATTTTTAATTCCAGACACCTAGGTCCTTAAAATTTATTCTAATCACCTGTTCAAAATGATTGTAATCGATAGGATAAGGATTACATCTGGTTTGGGGCCTTTAGGAACGCACTTCATTCCGGCCCACTGCCCTAGGCGTGCATTTGATATGACGATGGGCTTCACAGTTTTTACAGAAAAATTAACTTCTTTGGAAGCAGTGTTACCGAAACCTTATCTGATAAGCTCGTAAGTACCAAATTAGGCCTAGGAAGAAGCACGACGGACGTACCTCGGTCACAATGATTACACTTTGCCGTCGATGATGCTTGACGTCCACGAGCTCCCCAGCCCTAGACGAGCATCGATTCTTCCCTCAGCCGCGACTTCCTTCCCTGGAAGATGTGAGACGAGATCTACGCCGGCCCTCCGACACGCGACGATGTCGACATTGGCATTGGTCCTCCCTCGATCGACGCGCGCCAGCCGCCAGACGAGATGGGCTCGAGCTCACTCCCGTGGCGGGAGGGGGGACCAAGTCGGACATACACGAGCAGAAGTCATAGGTGGACACTGTGCTGTGTCTAATTTGGTGGCAGTACAGTTAAATCATGTTATAGGTGTTGATACGATATGATAAGACATATAGTTTGATATGGTATGGTGTAAAATTAATTTTATAAATTTTATATTTATTTTTATATATTTTTTAAGTTATATATATTATATATAATTTAGTGTTTTAAGTTTTTTAATAAATGATGTATAGTTATAGGTTTGAATATCATTTTTATCTATTTTTAGTTGTTATAAATTATATTATTTTTTAATAAAATAAAAAATAATTAAAAAATAAATTATGTTGAATTTAACCTGATATAATATAATATAAGCTCAAATATTATCAATCTAAATGTTAAGTATAATCTAATTTAACACGAATAGTGTTAGTCTAAAAAAAAATTCAAATCATGTCGATTGGACATATCTAAAAAGTAATGTTTATTTATTAGACTAATATTTGTTTTTATAAAGTTTTAAATCTAATTTTGAAGAATTTTTTTAATGTAATGTAATTAATATTTGTTGAGTTGTTTATTATTTATATTGATATTTTATTTTTATAAATGATGTTTTATTATAAATGATATTTTAAATACTAAATTTAAAGTAAATATTTAAGAATACATTTATTATATTCTTTGCATATTAATCATTTAATGTTATTTTAATCATAAATAAACATATTTTATTATTGTAAATATTTTCACATTACACAACATATTTCAATATTATATTACACATTTCAAATTTTACATTTTAAATTATCAAAATAAAAATACATACATAATTACTAAAAGTCATTTTTTTCATCTTTTCCATGAGTGAAGAAGAACGAGTAAAGAGTAACAGTCCATCATCTGCTAACTATTTTTTTTTAAATATACTTAAAAGAAGTAGTTATGCTAGAAACTAAAAATTACTATGGTATATAAATTATATGTGTTTGTTTGATTCTTTCGTAGAATTGATTTAAATTAAAAATATTTGTTTAAATATTTATTTAAATATTTATTATCATGTATCTTTATTTTTTACTGTATATTACAATAATATACAGTAATATTTACTAAATAATTTTAACATTACAAATCAATTATCCATTTACCGTTTTAAATTAAAGTAAGTAAAGATCGAAAGCCACCAACAGATAATTTACTTGAACGTCTTATTACAGAGATGAAGATAATCACCAGAGAAAGTATCATATTAATTAAACATTGCCGATTTCAAGGTCCGCTTGAGAGAGAATTTTTTTTCAATTTTTACATTATTATTATTATATAAATTTTTATTTCATAATTTATTATACACTTTACCATTGATCGATTCACTGTATACAACTACGATATAAAATACAATTGAAAAACTCTAAAACAAATATAACTACTGTTTGAGACTTTTAATGTATAATTAGGAATAATATCTTCTAATGATATCTATAAAAAAAGATTTATAAGTACTTAATCTGATAATTGAGAATGCATTAAAATTAATTTTCATCATCTACTATACTTCTATTTTAAACTTCTTCACTTTTCTCGTTAATTTCAAATTAAAATACTAAAATTAGTAAACTACCTCGTGAAGAGAATAAAAATTTAAAAAAATGACTTAAGTTGAAACATTTATAGAATTGATTTTCTATAGGTATTACTAAGAAATTAAAATCTATATAACTAATAACTGATTAAAATGTAACAAAAATCAAATTTTAAATTTTAAGACACCTGAATAAATAACACTCATTACATACAATTATAATAAAATGCTTACTTATACCGTTTAATCTTTTTACTTGTTTAAGTTTTGTTAAGTAATTTATTTACTATTGTTAAGATAAAATTTTGTGTCAATCGTTTATTTATCTAACTTTAATTTTAACTTTATTTATATATAAAGTTTTATATATTATTACATAAATTTATATACATTAAAGTTGAAAGCTCACGCTTTCCACTGAACTACACGATTTTTGAGGCACCATGAAAAAAAATCTTGCAGATAAAGATGCATCTGCGAGAAATACGAGTGTTTACGTTTTTTCTCTAAATACTATATTTATCCATATTCGTAAAAATTATTTACTTAACAATAAATATAACATAAAATCTAATAAAAACACTGTGCTACAGTAAAATAATTTTAGGTACGATTATTGAGAAATTAAAGATATGGTTATTTCTCTTATTTTACATTTAATTGCTATAAAACTGCTACAATTACTATTTATATATCTTATTTGATAAAAATATTATACATTTATTAACTTTAAATAATAAAAATTCTACCCAACTTTATTTGTCAAACACATGATATTCAACCTTAACATTAATTTTGAAATTATTCTTAATTTTTATTTTTTAAAATTAAAACTAAAGTTAAGTATTAATTGTAAGAAAACAACTACAAATTTTCTACTCTTTGATTAAAACCTTATTTATTTTCTCAATTTTAATTTTAATTTTAATTTTAATTTTATATAAATTTTTATATATAAATTTTTACTTTATAATTTATTACACTTCAAAATAAAGTTTGAACGAGGAAACACGAAAATCAGTTCACAGGCCACAACTTGTTACATACATGATAGATCGACGAGAGGACGAGGAGGATGGTAGAGGCCGAAGAAGCCGATCGCTCTTCTGCCTCAGAACTGGAATCTGCTGGGACGCGACTTGGTCATCCGGCTGACGCCGAAGCCCTCGTGGTTGTCACGCCGGCGGTTGTTGCGTTGGGCGGCGATCGCGACCACGTAGACGATGGCAAGGACGACGAGGACGACGATGGCGATGACCGCCGCCTTCCTCCAGCTCCTCTTGATGCTGGCGAGGACACCGGCCTTGCAGGAGTCGCAGCTGTAGCACAGGAACTGCTGGTCGTTGCTCCACCTCGTGCAGTCGCCGTCGTCCACCGCCGATATGGACGTCCCTCCCCCGGGGTTCCAGACCGTCTCGTTCACGTACAAGTAGCCGCAGGAGGTCGGGGGCTTGCAGCACCCAGACTGCAGGTCCATCAACAAATTTAACTCTCAAATCCAC